>JAQGAP010000626.1:0-30131 GCA_034697805.1 Orchesella bifasciata
AGCAACAATAGTTAATTACTACTTGTTAAGCACAAATAATTAGATAACAAGTGAATAATTTGTTTAAAACCGATAATAACAGGGATTGATGGAATCTGCTGCAGCGCAAAGTTGATGGAGATGTGATCGACAGCCACTTTGCCGAAGGAATGAAATACCATTCTCTCGCACGCATGTATATATAGTATGATGGATGTATAGCACTCTTTTCTTTCAGATAGCTTTAAAAAAAGTGTGAAACAGCCGCTGAGCCATCGGTACTACGTAGTTATAAATAACTGATGTAGAGGGCAGGACGAAAGAAAACTAATTATCTCATGCTATGCTGTCTCTGGTTCAACTCTTACTCCGTCGCGTCGAGTTGTCAGCGATAAGGTACAGATTTCATAAATAAATTGTGATATGAATGATCATGGTTGCGGAGCTCCAGACGGTTTGGTACGCTACTTCTAGAATGCGATCACATTCCCATTCGCAAATATACTTCACAATCTTGATGCGTACGAGTGTAGCTTTGCAGAGGAGAGACTGAAGATGGACTAAATTGTTGTATCAGACGGATTTTTTAAACTCACATCTTACAGGATACAGTGTAAAAACATGTCAAATGTTCTTCTATTATCGTGTTCCATTTAAATGACACAAAATAGCATATTACTGCCGTGTGGCCCTATCGATTCCCCATAAATAAATGTCATAATTATAACACGAAACTTTTCATGATTGGTTTAACCGTAGAGCTTCTCCAGTTGGTGTATTGATGTACCGCATTAATACATACATGAGCATGAGTAAATTATGCAAACTGACCTTTAAATTGAGTTTGCGACGGTTGAACACGAGAGTGATCAAAATCAATAAAAAGGTTTCCTGTTAGCCGTCGCTGTAATATGAGCATAAACTCCGTGAGTACATGTTTGCTCACTGCTGTACCTCATAAAATTATTAAAGAAAGGAACGAAACATGGTCGTGATCGAGCCGATGTTATTATGTAGGCTCAATGCTCAAGCAAATACCAGACAGAAAGTAACATTCGAATCGTTACTGCGTTTTTAATTTTTGTTGTAGCTGTATTGAATCATGCATTATTTAGGTGTATTGAATATTGCCAATAAAGCTTAGGCATCGAATCAACTTTTTATCATTCCACTTAATGAAGTAGAGCGCAAGAAAGTGTTATTTTTCTTACGAGCAAGAACAGACAGTTGGGAAATTCCAGCTCAATCCTACTTGGAATGAGAGAAAGCTTTAGAATGTTCGAGAAAAACAGAATCAGCGTCATTTCATAGAAAGATTGTTGTTGTGTTGGTCTTGGTCTGGTCTCTGTACTCACTCCTTTGTGTACAATAATATTTATAAGGTGACTTCTTTCAAGTCAATCTGCAACAGTTCCCATTCTCATCTCACACAGAAACGAGTTGAGCTCCACAACAAAGAATATTTTTATGCGTTATACGTGTTATTATGCGTATATCCATATCATTTTAGATCATAGACGCGAATGAATTGTAAATGATCTTTTTGTATATTACAATATCCCATCGTGGTTCTTGCAATAGCAAATTCCATGTTGTTGTGGTCGCGTTTGTGTAGACTGTGACGATACACAGTCCGTAAGGTTGCTGTACATAGTACATGCGAGCAAGGCAAACGAAGAAGGAGAGCTGTACAGAAACACATAAAGACCTTGAAAACAAAAGCATTTGGGCAATAATAAAGGGGACTTGTGTTTGTGTCTGGCTCGCAAAGTTATCGGACACACGATGAAATAGGAAAAACATTGATAACGTTAAGTGAAGGAAACGGTAGTACCAAATCATATTTTGACTTGGAATTTCTAGATAATGATACCTTCCTAAATCTCTTGTTTACGTTGTTGATTTTAATGGGATTGAGCAAGCACAGGAATGCATAATGACATTTCGTAACAGAGTTTGGATCAAAAAGAAAGTCGTATGCATTTATATCGTCAATTTTTCTCGCTGTGTACTGAAACTATAACATTTAGTGTCACTCACTGGTAAATGAAAATCAAAATACTAAAGCTAACCTTTTTGAATTCGTGGACTAGCTTCGATTTTACACTAATTGCGAGCAAAACCAACTAATTGTCTATCATTGTTTCAGGTTATTTGTCCAAACCCTGAAGATTTGCTTCATTAAATGAAGAAGCAAAAATTGCTCGTTGGCTGTTCACTTCTGCGATGTATTCATTCTGCATGAATCTCTATCCCATTGATCTACCTAACTTGAAGTCTAGCAATTTGTTGGCATTTCTCTGAACTAAAACAGGGTTTACGTTGAACTTCATTAACATGTCAGCATTTAAGAAACTCAAGAGGAGTAGAATAGCTGCCCACATTGAAACAGATTCAGACCCATACTTATCTTCATCATCATCCCAATCATCTTCTTATACTGGTTTATACCAATGCGGTTTGTGTGGGAAACGTTATGACAGGTAAGCATAAAATGCAACGATACTTTTTTATGCAAAATTTGTTTGGTTTTTCATTTCGATTTCAAAATCTTAGATCTGAAGATTTGGTGGCACATGTGGAAGGAGGTTTTCATAGTAAATTAGAGTGTCCTCAAGAAGTACCTGTGACAAGAGTCCCCGACTTGAAAGTTAACGAAGCTTGTAGCTCCCTTAAAGAAGAATGGGGAGAAAGTGCTCGCGAAATGATCGGTGACATGCTGTCCTGTACCTTTAAACGGAAATATAGCAATTCGCCAAAAGCTGAAGAGTTCGAAAGAATTCTACCTTTCGATGACGATGACTCGGATGGCCATTTTAAACTGACTGTCATCGAATGCCCTGAATCTTCAGACGAAGGAGACAAACCGCAAAATGAAAGTGAAAAGCAGCAACCGTTTTATAAATGCATTAAATGCAATGCTACTTTCACCTCTGCAGTTTTACTGAAAAACCATCGCGTTGTGCATTCACTTGACTGTCCGGTTAGACTGGAATGCATATAATATGACTCAAATGATGAACTCATTCAATTAGGGTATTTTTTGTCTTACTCATATTTTGTGTAAATTTCAGAAATGCGGAGAAACATTTTTAATCAAACCTAGCTTAGATCGACATCTTCGTGATAGACATGGAAAGGAAGATTCCAAGAAAGATCTTACTGATTCTATCGTACAAGAAGAAACGGACTGTCAAGCAAGCCCGTTGAGCCAGCCCCAAAGCAAAGTTTTAGGTCCAAAGACGTTTGCTTCAGACGTTTTGATTGGTATTTTAATCCGACACATCAACAACGCAATGGAAATAAATGCTGCCAGTAATGTCAATAAAAAGTTTAAATTGCATGCTTTCAGAACCTACTCCAGATGGATGGTTTAAATGCAAAATGTGCACTAAAGTGTGCCAAGCTAGGTCTGACATGAGTAAGCACGTTAGGCGCCATACTGATGAGAGACCATTTTCTTGCGAGTAAGCATGAAATGAAAGTCTTATCTTAATCCAATAAAAAGACCAACACTAACTAGTACTTTTTTGTGAATTTTTGCGTAGTATATGCGGGGACAAATTTAAGCATCAATCTGCTGTAAGTTTCTTTTTATATCATACTACCACAGGTCATGTACTTTAGTCTAATTGTAAGCCATGCAATTTGCTACATTCTGCAGATAACCAACCACCTAAGAATTCATACTGGAGAACGACCCTACTCCTGCGTTTACTGTGACAAGAAATTTTCTCAACCATCGAATAAGAGAAGACACGAAGCACTCCATCGCGGAGAAAAGCCATTTCAATGCTCTATTTGCCATCGTAGCTTTTCCGAGAAAACTACTCTTCAAACTCATTATCTGCAGCATACTGGAGGTAAGAACTTATAGTAAACAATACAGACATCGCTCATCGCTTTTATTTCTATAATTTGGTATGCATATTACTCTAGATTATTAAATCAGGCATCAACTGCATCAATTCTCTATTGTCAAAGGATTAAACTATCTTTAGACGTTGGTGTGTCAATGAGTTTTTTTATTGGTAATTGTAGAGCGACCTTTTGTATGTACCCAGTGTGGAAAAGGCCACGTCACGAATAGTGCCTTGAAACAGCACCAGATCAGTCGGCATCGTCATGAAACGGAGTCAGTTAGCTCGAGTAACGATGATGAGTCAACTATGGACTTGAGAGTCAAAACTGAGAACTGAACATCAATTTTGAATCGTTAGTCCATCTACCATTTGTAGAGCTCGTGGTTACTTCGCCAACTCTTTGGAAAGATTTTGAACTGAAGTGATTTTAATTTTCAGTGACGGTTCCCCCAATCAGTTCTAAAAACATGATAAAACCCCCCTTATGTATATAAACTGCACCTCAGTACAAAGAAACGTTCAACAAAAATCTCATGTATGTCTACTGTAAAATGGTTTTATTACCCCCAACCCCTTCCCGTACTCGTACTTAATAGTTCTCACTTGATTTTATTGAATTGTAAGATTAAAGTTATTAATGTAATGTACATGTATTTACACATTCCTTTCAAGTGATTTACGTGAATGATTGATTGATATGATAGGATATTAGCTAGTATACCTTGAAGTAAATGTATTTAAAAAGTCTTAGCACGTAGAATAAAGCACATATGATTATGGAGATGACAAACGAGTTGGTCGGTTTGGTGTGTATTAAAAATCTACATTCACTATTCCATTCTGTTTCTCTTTTCTAGTCCTATAAGTAGTCAACGATACTGAAGAGATTAAAGAGCCGCCTTGAAAATTTATTTGCCAAATTGCCAAAGATAAGACACAGATAAGCCAGGACTCTTTGTTGGTCCTGAACAAGTTTCTTACTAGAAATGCTCTGATTGATGCTGCAAAATATGGAAGAGAAACTATGAAATAAATTAATACTTTGTGTGACGGTATGAAAAATTCTTCAAAACGGCTCTGAAAGTTCAGCATCTATCAAGGGAAACCCTTGCAACTGAGGCAGATGAAAGGGGACCCAATGAACGGCAGCTCACAGGTACCACCAGGTTATGTTGTAAACGGGTTCCCTTTTGTCGTCATAATACCGTCGGACCATCCGGCGCATTTGAGACTCATCAGAGGTCTTCATCAATTAATAGTTCGAGAGAGAAACAAAGTTGTAGAAAGAGGTGGAGAGCGAAAGTCGGTGGTTTTTATACGTTTGCTCATCAGTGCTGTTGTCTGCTACTGTTTATGTGTGTGGAGTAAGTCGAGTTTGTAGTAATATATTTACTGAATTATCTGTCAATGGAATAAAATCTGGGGCTATTTGATAAATTTCAGAACGAGAACTTACATTGAGAAGTGGATTTTTCCCGAAGTGCTTATTCCATTTGGGGCGAGTCTGTTAGTGTTGGTCTCTACTGCATTGATGTGTGTCACAATTAAGATGGACCCTGGCGTGCAACCGAAGAAGTCGGAAGAGCACCAACAAATGGAATCTGAATATTGTAAAATTATGAGTGAACAACACCATTCTCTCATGTTGGGAATGCAATTAACAATTTATTCCTCTTCAGATAATAAAAACAGAAAGGGTCCAACTCCAGTCATTCGACCTATAGTCTATTACGGACACACTAGCGTGGGCAATTATTGCTTCGACTGTAAACATTTTAAACATCCTCGAACAATTCACTGTAAATACTGTGACAGGTGTGTAGGTAATGTGTACCGCAAAGCATCAACATATAATGTGCGTCAGTTTACTTTTGTATGATTTACAGAGCTTTAAGAATATATATGCTTTCTCTTTTTCCACACGTTCAGTGCGACACGACCACCACTGCAATATCCTTGGAACGTGTATTGGGATTCGGAATTTTGCTACCTACTTTTACTTTCTAATTTTTTCAGCCCTGTTCTACATTTACATTTTTTCATTTTCCGTGGGAATTCTAGTCAAGGGTCTCAGAGAAAAGGAGGTTGCCCAAGCATTTCAAACCGTATCCATTATGTGGATTATTATATTAACGGTTATTGTGTTGCTAATATCCAGTTTGGGACACATTCTCGTTTTCCCCTTTGTCTACTTTTATATTACTGCCAATGACAAAACTGCACATGAGCTTTTCTTCGTTATCGAAACTCAAGTACAACCCTATACCGCTTTCTCCAAGATTTATGTCTATAAGCGAAAATTACTTTAAATCGACTTTCACTCTCAGGGTCGCCACTACAAATGCTACAAGGTGATGAAGGCACTTCGTGGTGAAAAGAAGCGAAGCTTTTGCAAAGGATTGCTCAACGTCCTAAATAACCTACGAATCTACCTGTGCTCACCAGTACCACCCAGTTTACTGGATGAAGATAACTATTTCGTGGTTTGTGACTTGGATGAGGTTCTTACTTGGGATAAGTTAAAACAGAGCGAACCAACTGGTCTAAAGAAGTCAAAGTCGGAGGGTGAACTACCTGACTACAAGGAAGAGGAAGAATTCAAGCTAACGGATACTCGCAAGATTTCATGTTGCTATTTTTGACTGTCTCATGAAAATATGACACGGAATAAATTAACATAGATTTATTTATTTTCGTCAATAAAAATATTTAAAAACATGATTATTGTTTATGATTATTGTAATTGCGTAAAAAACTAGTATCAAGTAAGAACACCAAAGATCTATCTTGAATTAGCATAAAACACGCTGTAACTAGTTTTAGATAAATCTTGAGGCATTGTGTTTGGTGATCGATGTGAAGCATGTTGTTGAACATTTTGTTGTTGGTATTGCACCTGATTGTGCTGATACTGAAACTGCTGCTGTTGTTGTTGCGGTTGCTGACGATTTTGAACCACATTAGAAAAAACAGGGAAAGCTTGTCCTTGGAACGAGGATTCAGAACTCAGTTGTTGTTCTCCTTGTGGAGGTTGTAGAGGGAGAAGATACGGATTAGCATACAAAAACGGACTTAAAAATGAGGAGGAAGGAAACACTGTTGATGTTGGAATCGTAGTGGTTGGTACGGGGCTTGGAGAATTGTGATTGGAACCTGTAGGGGTACTCCTTTCACTGTTGGGCTGAGAAAGATGATGTGGAGGCGACTGGATATGATGGCTTTGCTGTAAATTGTGATGTTGAAGATTAGGTTCCTGGTGAAAGTGATTTTGAATTACGTTTGTTGGAGACGAGGTTACGACATTGGTATAAGCTGCACCAGACTTGTTTGTAGCTGCCTCAATGACATCTTCAACGATACGCGCAAGTCTACTACCTGGAGCTTTGTTTGAAGCTCTTCTGGCACTTTTTCGAGTGGCAGCAACTGGAAATTGGGGCGGGGCATAGGCAGGAAGAGTTTGTACACTTGGAGCATGAGAAACTGGAGTATTTTGGTGGGTATTGGAGTGACTTGCAGAGAGCATCTGTGCCGGACTTGGAGTGAGTTCAGGCATAGAAACATTTATATGTCTCGAATCTGGTTGGGGTGGCTCCACAGTTTTATTAGTGACACTAGTGTTAGTTTGTCCATCTTCATTTAAATGTTTCTCCACATGAGCGGTGTACGGCTTTTCCCGAACGAACGCCTTTCCACATATTCCACATATGAAATCCTTTGACTTTTTTCGCCTTCCTCGTCTTTTTTTAACGACAGGTACAGGTGCTTCAACCTCACTTTCTTCACCCTCTGCGTCTTCATTTGCAGGCTCTTGATCTTCAACAGTTGGAGCAATACTTACAACATCGTCTTCTTTAATGGTCTCTAAATCCATACTGATATCTTGAAAGGCAGCTTGTAAAGCTTCATGAATAATTCCTGACGCTGTTGGTACCTCAAACTTTGGTTCTGCGCTATTAGAGGCTTCTTCTTCTGCCTTTTCAACTAAAGGCTTCCCAGTTCCAATCGTTTTCTTAAAAGGTCTTCTTACAACAACGGTACTGTTCACCTTCATGTGAACTTTCAAATGATTTTTCATACTTGTATATTGTCCAAATGAGCGTCCACAGATATGGCAAGTGAATGGGGTCTCCTTTGTATGAGTTCTGATGTGACAGTCTCTGGCAAACTTTCTGGCAAATGCTTTATCACAATGAGGGCATTTGAATTGTTTATCGTCGCTGTGAATTACAAGATGAATATTTAGCGAAGACTTCTTGACAAAACCTTTTCCACATACATGACATATATGATTCTTTTCCTGCTTGTGTACCAAAATATGATCAGTTAAATTATGGCTGCGGCGAAACTTTTTAGGACACATGGGGCATTGAAATGTAGCGTCAGTATGGCAGATCTTGTGATCGTTTAGTTGGTACAGGTTAAAAAAGCCTTTGCCACAACCCTCCGCGTCACATTTTATAGGTTTCTCCATTCCATGCTTTTCATGTTTGTGGTACATCATTGACAGTTTGCTACTAAAGGTTTCTTCACACTCGGAGCACTTGCGATTACTCTCACGAGTCTCATGAGTTCGCATGTGTTTTTTCAAAGCTGCGCTATCTCTAAATTTCTTCTTGCAGGTCTCGCAGTCAAATGACGAGCTGGATGCTCGGTCTACATGTGTTCTCCCATGTATAATAAAAGATTCCTTGCGGTGAAATCGCACTCCACACTGGAGGCAGAGATAAGGCTTGATTTTAGGGCCGTGGAGGCGGTTGTAGTGAGTCTGCAAACTATCCACCACAGCAAAGGCTTTGTCATCACACAGAGCGCATGGATATAAGTTCTTTTCATTCTTCGAAGTATGAACTAATTTGTGGAGGGTCAATGAAAGCTTCTTGCAAAAACTCCAGTTGCAACGTTCACAAGTGTAAATTCCAGGTTTCATTAATTCCAACTCTTCATTGGTCAGATTGTCTTCGGATTTTTCTTCAGTGACACCATGTTTAGTTTCTGGGGGTGCAGTTGCAGCGTCTGCGTTTTCAGAAGGTTGAGATTGAAAATCAGTGTTATTTGCTGCGTCAGTCTTTTCAGAATTTTCAGCTGGAGTTTCTTGATTTTCCCCATCGACGAGATGAGTTTTTAAATGTTCTCGTAATAGGTCTGCATCATTAAATTCCTCGAGACAGTAGTCTTCATCACAGGGAATTTTTCCTTTGGAGGGATGTGCAACCTTCTTGTGAATATCAAATGACTGTTCGATTGTATACGATTTATCACAAAGTACACAGAAGTGTACTTTATTTTCAGTTTCATGGAATTTGTTCAAATGCCTCCTTATGTCTCTTACTTGATTAAACACTTTTTCACATACTGCACAGCTAAAACTTGTAACATGTAAAGCCATGTGAACCTGCAAATTGTAAGGCTTGAAAAAGGATTTTCCGCAGTTTGGTTCTTCACACTTATAAGGCCCTTCTCGTCGTGGGGGAAGATCTGATTTTTTCTGTTTCTTCCTGACCCAAGGTATCCAATTTGGATTTTCCTGATGGAGTTTTATGTGCGCATCTAAACCCTCTTGAGTTGCAAAACTGCGCGGACACTCTTTGCAATGATTTGGTTTATCCGGTCTGTTGTGAGTCTTCATGTGGAACTGAATTCTAAACAGGCCGACCACCACTTTTCCGCATACTTCACAGGTGTGTTTCCCATCCATCAATTTATGCGTCTTACGGTGCTTTGTCATTTTTATTCTGGAAGGGAATATTTTCTGACATACTGTGCACGGTGTAACGACTCCTTTATATGGCAGTTGATCTCCCATCTTAAAATTCGCTGGAAGATGCGCTTTCCTCTTGTGAAGTTTCAGATCAGTTTGCCTTTTGAATTTGAGATCACAGTGAGGACACTTGTGTTGCATGAACAAGGAATGGACTTCTCCCAAATGACGTTTTAACGTTCTTTCCAAACGAAACCGTCTGTTGCACATATTGCATTTAAATTGCTTTTCAGAATCTTCATAGCGTATCCTTTGAGGTTTGGACCCTTTAGGAGCTCGAAGTGGAGGCAGTACTCCAGGTATAAAATCTTCGTCATTATCATCGTTGTTTTCAGTCCCAGTTGCTCTTGTTCGTCTTCTCCGAAGATTCCACCGACGTTCTGTTTCAGGTCTCACTGGGTGAAAATCGACATCTGACGACCCTGACTCGTCACCACCTTTCATGCTGTTTTCAAAGAAAATATTATAAAAACACTAAATAGTTATAAAATATTAACATTCCAACTTTCAAACGAAAACTTACGACCAATCTGAATCTGAATTCTTTTGTTCCTCATCCTCATCATTATTTTTTTCTTTGCTGTCACCTTCTTCTTCGCCGCCACTGTTATTTGCTGGAGAATTTGGTCCAGAATTGGGTGGACTGTATCCACCACCACCTCCAAAATGATCATCATCGTCATCCCCAGCTCCTCCAATAACTTCTTCACCCTTAACACCCCCTGGCTCCATTTTGACATTTGGAGGTACATTCTCTTTCTTAGATTCCACTTTCGTTTCCTTCTTAGCTTTTACTGGAGATCCATTTTTCTTAACAATACTGCGAGGCTTATCTACTACGGGAGGCAAACTTTTCTTCCTTTCAACCTTTTTTGGAGGTAAGGCCAATGCAAAAATAACTATCAACGATACCATATACTGCTTGATTTGATCCTTTGGAAACTTCAATTTGTGTGCCACTGCAAAAGACAAAATCATTCATAACAATTCTCAATACTAATACTAAAAACTGCTGTAAATAATCTAAAGCCTTACTGGCATTCAAACAAGAGTCCTTGTGGATGGAAACCTTTGGAGTACGACATACGGATTTTACAGAACCTGGAATAAAATTGCAAAAATATTTCTATTGAATAATATCAATATATTATTGATATTTCTTCGAAAAGGTTTTATTTTACTTTTCACGGAAACTTGTTTCCTCAGCATATCCACAACATTGGAACTGGACACATGAAGCTGTGTTGATAACGACTTCACCAGACTCATTCCCATTTTGCCAGACACCTTCATCTTGGAAAACTTAATCGTGTCAGAAATCTGCATCAGTCTCCATTGAAGATCCAACTTGGCATTGTTCAACTCCTCGTAAATATCACACAATCGCTTAACAGTGCCTCGACACTGTTCACAAAACGGGGGTGAAAGCTCATTCTTAGAAGCAGCATGTCGAAACCGCTTCGTCTTTATCTGAAGGTGTCGACTGAGAAATGTCAGAAATCTGAAGTAGAGATTCAACTTCCGTTTCTTCGGAATCGGAACGGCAACGATCTTATCCGTCTTTTGAGCAGGTGTATTATCAGCCAATGGATCTCCTGATAAGAGCGCATCATCCGCTAATGGATCTTTTAACAGATTAGCACTAGAATCGTGATTATCATCACAATCATTCTCATCTTCCTCAGAGGAGGAGTCGATGTTAATTACAAGAGTTTCTTGGTAGCGTCGTAAACAAAGTAAGCAAACTTTACTGGATGTGACTGGTTTGTGCCAGGGTCTTCCTGGAGGTTTTCGTTTTATCTTCATTTTTGACTATTCTAAGAACTAATCAGGAACTAATTAACTAATCACTAGCTAAAGTCACCAGTGGTTATTGGTACAAAATAGGAAAATATTTTCCCGTTTAGTATTCACAACATCAGAATTGTGCATAAAAAGTTGGGAAGTACGAATGAAAGAAGTGCATGTGATTTTGTGGACATTCTGTTAGGGTATTTTTACTTGAAAACACATACATAGCGCTCTACATTTGCTTCATGCCTTATTTTGCCGTAGTCCTTATGCATAGCTTCTCCAAAACCATTTGATGCCCTAATATCTTGTTATTTCATTTATGTATTTTTATGCCCCAAAAAATAAGCTTATTCTGACATCAATGAGACACAAGACTAAGGTCAATCTATACTTCATGATATTTATTACAATTTTATTATTTTCAATATCGACTTCAGTATTCCAATATTTCAGTAAAATTTCTTTAGATTTGGGTTTTGTAAGCGTTAATTACAGCTTTTAAAGTGGTCTCAGCATAACCATCGCAAAATCTTGTGGAGACAAAACCTCCTTTTTGAAAACAGGCGTTTTCCCATCGAAATCCATAAAATTTTCATAGTCAATCCGACTTTGTTGCTCGAAGCCGCGTTTGATTGTAGCTTGCTTTGTGTATGGACTTGTCACAACGACAAGAGCGTGCTTGAACCCTTCAGCTTTTAGAAATTTAAGGGAACGATCGTAGAACTCTCCTGCTATCCCTTGATTACGGAAATCCCGGGATGTGGAGGCAATGAATAATTCTGCCCAGGTGTCAATTCCATGCTTGGTGGTCACATCAGCGAGACTCTCAATTTCATTCACGAGTTTGAGGAGGAGTTGGGCATTTCTGGAGTTCAGGGTGCCGAATTCAGTTTCGGGTTTATGATGAAATGTGATTCGGACACCAGCAACCTAATACAATACAGTTCGTTTTTAGACATTTTCTCATTCGAATGTAATTTTTGTTTTATGAAATTGAGTTATACTTTTCCAGTTGGTATATGCTCGGCAATGAAGCTCAATCCTTCAGGAAGGAACTGTGAAACCACTTTATTGACGTCTGCAGCGAATTCCTCATTCCAGCCTAAAAGGCTACAGGTAAGCTCATCTCTGCAAAAATTTTGGGCAACGTGATCCAGAACCACCTCATAATCGGCTGGAAGGACTCGTCGAAACCGAAAATCTTTCCATTCTCCTTCGATTTGCTTATAGCTTTCTTCGGATGGCATGGTTGAACAATCTAATGTGCAATATAGCATATAAAAATTTACTTAATAGCATATTTTTTGGTAAGCTACAAAGTTCACAAGTGCAGTCACTTATTTAATATTTATAAAAAACGCTTACAATGTGGTTGGACCAGTTAGCAAAATTACTATTGTCGTTTGCGGCACAAACACCAGATTGAAAGTGCGAGTGTGCAGACGAAATGAATACAACCAAACCCCTCGTTCAAGATTCAAGGAGACCAAGATAAAAAAAATGTTGAATTCGTGTGTGTGTCCGTGTGTGATACGGACAATATATAATGAGTGCTTTGATATAGTTCCAGCATCCAACTATATAATTATGCCCAGAAGGCAGATGTATCAAATCCCAAATCTTTATGGATTTTAGTCAGCTCTGGTTCTCATCACCTAATTGTCTTCTTTTGCATGCTAAACCTACATAATAAATATAACCACAGTCAGATTCATAAGAGCGTGTGCCAATGCCAATGTCAGGAGCCAGAAAAGGTTTACAGACACGCTTTATGAAATAATAGTGTCGTGTCTATGCATGATGTGGTTGGTGTCACTTTTGACTCTATTAGACTATGTCTAGAGTCTGGACTGTGGCTACAACCCAGTTGAGAAAAATGCATAAAGTATAAAGCTATTTTTATTATCGCAAACCCAGTTATCACATTTAGAATCATTATGCTTCAATTAGGTATAAGTGACTCTTTTCAGCATTGGAGCTTGAGCCGCTGGTTTGGCCACATCAGGTATGATGAAGAGGTAAATAGACAGGTAACGTAATGTTGCATGGAATTGGCATATCATTAAATTATTTTGACCACACACATGCATTAATGCAAGGTGACGGACGGGTGAAACCTATTCTTTATTTGATATCCCTATCATGCGCTAGTTTTGTTTAATTATGCTTCCTAATAAAACAAACGTAGAGAAGAGACTTTAATGTAACGGATTCACTTAAGAAGAACTTTAATTAATTGATTTTGTATTTAATCAGAAACGAAATTAGAGAAGAAAAACTGAAAAAGCCTTGAATTCGAGAGCCAAGACTTAAATGTTCCAATATTTTTTCAACAAAATTTCTTTCGATTTGCATGTATAAGCGCTAATTATAGCTTTTTCAGCATAACCAGAGCAGAGTCTTGTGGAGACAAATCTTCCTTTTTGAAAACAGGCGTTTTCTCATCAAAATCCATGAAATTTTCATAGTCGAGCCGACTTTGTTGTTCAAAGCCGCGTTTGATTGTAGCTTGCTTTGTGTACGGACTTGTAACAACTACAAGAGCATGCTTGAACCCTTCAGCTTTTAGAAAGTTAATGGAGCGATTGTAAAACTCTCCTACAAGCCCTTGATTACGGAAATCCCGAGATGTGGAGGCCATGAAGAATTCTGCCCAGTTGTCGATTCCATGCTTGGTGGTTACATCAGCCAGATCCTCGACATCATTCACGAGTTTGAAGAAAAGTTTGGCGTTTCTGTTGTCTAGTGTGGCGAATTTTGTTTCTGGTTTATGATGAAGTGTGATTCGAGCACCTGCAATCTGATACAACACATTTTGTTAGAGATTGGCTGTAAATTTTGTTTAATGAAATTGAGTTATAAGTGCATACTTTTCCAGTTGGTATATGCTCGGCAATGAAGCTCAATCCTTCGGGAAGTATTTGTGCAACGACTTTATTGACATCGGCAGCAAATTCCTCATTCCAGCCTAAAAGCTTACAGGTAAACTCATCTCTGCAGTAATTTTGGGCAATGTGATCCAGTGTCGCTTCATAATCGGCTGGAAGGACTCGTCGAAACCGAAAATCTTTCCATTCTCCTTCGATTTGCTTGTAGCTTTCTTCGGATGGCATGGCTGAACAATCTAATGTGCAATTATTAATTTATGATCCTGATGAGCAATACAGGTCCGCTTCAGAATTTATGTTTATTTCAATATTTCAAAAGGCTTACATTCCGGGTAGTTGGCAAAATTCTTATTGTTGTTTTCGGCACAAACTCCAGATTGAAAGTGTGAGCGTGCAGGCGAAATGAATACAAACAAAACCACTCGTTCAAGATTCAAGGAGACCAAGATAAAAAAATGCCAAAACTGCAATATGCTATAATATTTTTCCAGCATCCAATTATATGATAATTATGCGCAGAAGACAGATGTATCAAATCCCAAATCTTTATATATTTTAGTAAGCTGTGGTTCATCATCACCGAATCGTCTTCTTTCGTATGCTAAACCAATATAGCCACTGTCAGGAGCCAAGGAAGGTTTACAGATACGCTTTATGAAATAATTTTACTACAACCCAGTTGAGTAAAAATGCATGAAGTATAAAGCTATTTTTATTATCGCATACCAAGTTATCACATTTACAATCATTAGGTATGAGTGACTCTATACAACATTGGAGCAGGAGCCGTTGGTTTGGCCACATGGCTAGCAAGCATGCACAGTGACGGACAAGACATACAGGTAACGTAACGTTGCATGAAATTGGCACACCATTAAATTATTTTACACAATTGTATTAGTAGAGGAGGATGAACTTCATACCATACTGCATTGGCTGTTTTTAGAAGCAACCACATAATGGTGCAATGTGTGGACATGGACATTGATACATGATGTACAGAAGTTGTAATGCGGTTGACCTTGAGAAGAGTCGCCTGAGCCTGCGGAGGAGAACATGCAAAGTTTTATTAGTCATCTCATGAACTAGCCTTTGATTCTAGTAAAAATGTCCTCAATTTGTAAATAGACATTTCTCAACAATTAATATATCAGCACTTTAGCGAAGACCCTTTTACTAAACGTTTTTCCTTGATAGTCTTCATTTAAAAAAATCAGACACTTCAGTTTCCAACAATTCTTATAAACAGCGTCTCTGAAAATTTGCTAAGCTAAAATCTGAAATACAAAGAATGTGAACACAAGCGTTTATAGATGGTGGCTTGGGATAATTCCATTTGTATTGTAAATATGGCCTGATTTAAAAAAAAATTCCATTAGTACTGTATAAGTACACATTTGTATAATTCATAGGCTACATTTTTAGCTATTCAAAAACACTTTTGGTACTGCAAAATTATAGGTAGCACACATTGACATAAAATTTTAATTTGTGTTGCACTTTCATATGACATAATATATTCTTTGAATAAGTTGTCTTCAGTGTAATCTGATGAGATGAGATGATCACAGTCATAAAATATTTCATAAGGAATATAAAAGGAATATAAGAAGCACCGATAAAAATAAACATCTAATTTTTTACGCATCGGTTTTTTTCTCAAGTTGCAACCTATCCTTTTAAACAAATAGGGGAAAGAAACTCATAAGCCTCTATGGAATGGACAAAGATAACGCGTAAGATTGCTCCATTGTGAAAGCATCCCTCAAATATTTTATGGTCATTTGAAGTTAATGTGCTTGATGCGTTCTTGTATCATGCCTTATTTACAACGTAACGCCAACAGATAGCTATGCAATATATTTGGCCTTGAAACCAACTTCACTTTTTGAAAAATGTACTCTCAAAACCATGAAAACTTCGATGCGTTTCTTATGAGCTGAAAAATCTCTTTAAAAACAGAAAAGTGTGTGGATGTTAGCTTTCGAATGCACTTTTTGTGAAGATTCTTAAAAGAAAACTTCTCCCTCAGGAAAAAGCCACAAACATTTAATGAGTTTGGCCATTACTTCCGAGTGCACATTTAATACGCATAAAAACCACTACTGTGGCAGCAAAGGAAGGGAAATACAAAGTTTTCTTTTTCTTTTGGAAGCCCAAGTGCATAAAGAATTATGAAATGAAGTTGTTTCCTGGAAAAGGTTCTACTTCTGCTGTTGTAAGTAGCTGCAAGGAACAACGAAGAAGTGAAAGAGGATGAGACTACTAGCCGTTGCTGTTGTTGTTGCGTCGAGACTTCCTGTGTACAGACATATAATACTCATAAATTAAACGCTTCGCCCTCGCCTCCTGAACTGAAAAGCTGGACGAAAGGGAAAGCAATTTTAAAAGCTAAAACGGTCTATTTCGAAGAAGAAAGAGGAACTGTTGTAAAACAAAAATTAAAAGATTTCTTGTCTTGTCTTGTTAGAATCTGTGGGCCCAATGTCGAGGGAAATAGGAAAAGTAAAACTTGTTAGTTTCTTTAGAAGCGGATCGGAGTTTGGGGAAGGAAGTTTCGTATTTATCTTGAGAAACTTCACTCAAGGCCAACCTCTTGTAATGAACGGTTAACCAAATGGAGTCAGTATTGTGGTGGAAGATGGGATACAATATAAGGAGTTGTTACAATTGCAGTAATAACTTGGAGTTACAGAGAAACATATTGTAAACCCCCACCAGCAAACAGGTGCATCTGGAAATACAGGTACATTTGGCAATTGTGTAGATATAATATAACTTATATTCAGTTCCAACCTAACACACTCCCTCTACAGGACATTTTTTCCTCTCATAAAATGCACATGAATAGTGGGTGCAAATGCAATGTAAATGGGTAGTGCAACACTAAATTGGCAGATACATATGAAATTGACTCTGGCTAAACTTCCTGTGAAAATTCTGATGAGATGGACTCATTTTATCTTAATCCCTTTAATTTATAGTACAATTTTGCAGTTTTGTTATCCGGATTTTTTTTGGGTTCCATAAAGCCCAGAATGCATATATACACTTTTAGGTATGTATTAGGATTGAACATGCTAATCCGACTCCTTTCATTTCTAACGTATTCAATTATACATCATGCATATTTGTTCTCTGTGACTCCATATATGCCAAGTAAAGCCAAAGTTTAAGTTTATATGATCAATCATTGACTATAGTGCGGTATGTAAATCTGTTTCAGTTGATAAAACGCCAACTTGCATTTGCGTTGCATTGTTTAGTACATGTATATTCTTATTCGCTTTTTAGTAATTTGAGCAGTAGTTTAGTCAATCATGAATCAATCGCAAGCAGACGATCTATTATTCTCCTCTATTCTCAAAAAACGGGGGTATAGCTCAGTGGTAGAGCATTCGACTGCAGATCGAGAGGTCCATGGTTCAACTCCGTGTGCCCCCTAAAATTTTTGCTACTTTTTTACTGACTATTAAGGTAATTAAAGATAATCATGCACATTATTGGGATAGTTGCAGTAAATGTACATTTTTTATGAATATCAAAACTTGAATAATTTTGACGCTCAAAATATATTTTATGAAAAGCTAAAAATGGGGAAAGCAGTGTAATCGTGTATACATATTAAAATGAGTAATATTATATAATATACTTTTAAAATTACACAACAATAAATTAAATATAAACCTTTGAAACAGTTTGTAATTAGTTACAAAGATCAATGTACAAAATATACACCGGATTAGTAATGATCGCTCGAAATTCCGGTGTTGGTTTTCGTGTATGTTATTCCGCTCAACATTACAATGAACTCGCAAGAAGTAGTGAATTACAATCGAATACAAACCAATACGATGCCTTTCTTTTTGAGAGTTCTTGCACCATAATGATCATTTACAGTACTGCTTACAAATTGCTGATAATTACCGCAAAACTTCTTATAAACTCCAGCTCGGATAAAACTTACAATCAGCCTAAAAGGGATAAAAGAATGTTGAAGGTATTGAAAAAGTAGTTTTTGCCTACTCAGACTTTTTATATTCCCCAACTATTCCTCATTACAACTTTCAGGTCTCCCTCCGCCTACGTCAAGTCTTACCAAAAATAACGAGCTGAGTTAGAACAAATTATGATCATTAAACACAGTAAAGTTATTTTTTATTTCTCAATAATGACGATCATTTTACCATTTTCTTTACGTTTAAACAAGAAAAAGGAGAAGTGCTACATGCAGCCAGTTGCTTAAAGTTGTTTCCGCATCATTAGGCTTCGTATCTCAAATTTTCAATGCCGGAGGAGCAGAGTTAATTTTTAAAATAAAAATGAGCAACAGAAATTAAGTTGGGAAGAGAAAGTAGCGAGGGATGTATGCAATAAAAATTGTGCGTATGAATAAAGTAGCGAAGTCGCGAAGTACTGTGATAAAGTAAACGTTACAAGTCATTTTCAAGGAAGCCAATTTTTCATACGAATTAATATTTATCTGGCCTACTTTTGTTCAACAGTTTTAGAGAAAAATTTGGCTATTCCAGAGATTTATGGACCAATAATGAGATAACAGCAACAAACAAAGTGGTATATGTGGGTCCCTATTTATGAACGGGCATAATAGTTTTTAACTCTATTTAATCTCTTTTCATGGAATGGGAATGGCAAGACAAGCATTATGAAATTTGGGTTTGTAGGTTTTGTGGCTTGTTCTTGTAAAAGCCAACGTTGAAAGTTTAATATCTTAAGTTTAGTATCCCGTTGCTCAAAAACACTTTAATAACTAGTTGCAATTATTAGTTTGAGAATGATTTGCAAATTCCAAAATTGATCATTTATTTTCTAAATCATTTCATACGACGCTGCTAATCCAATAATGAACAACGTGTTTTTTCACTCCTTTTTTAATAGATTTTTTACAGAAAAAATGTTTAAAGCTAAGGAATGGAGTTTGATCCAAAAAGTGAAAGTTCAAAATGTCTTTGTGTTTATTCAGATACATCATCACAATATCCCAGCATGATACAGCAATGAGCATACACATTCTTATGTAATACCAAGTTAAAATGCATTTCATATTTTCTTTTAAAAGGTGACCTCAAGTATATAATTTTTACAGCCGCTTACTGAACAATGTTCAGTGAACATGGTCTGAAATGTCTCAATCTTTTCTTGCATCATCTTCCAGGTGTTCAGCTACCGCTTCTATAACATCTTCATTTCTTGAATCAGCCTCTCACCCAAAGCCATCGTCAATTCATGCCATATAGAATATTGCAGTTTTGATGGCTCTGAAAAAATGGAGACAGAGAATTAGATCGAGACGCCTGATATGTAACAATGATATCAAGAACAACAGATAAATCCGAAATGACGCACACACGGGATGATGCAATGAGCAAATTGACAAAAATTATTACGATGCACATGCATTAAATTGCCAAGAAAAGGTTGCTTGCACAAAAAACAGGCAAAAAAGAAAGGGTTATACATAATACCCTTCCTGCCACTTACTTCTTGCTCACAAAACCGGACCTGTTACTATATCCTCATGTAGATACTAAGAACTGTCAAGCAAGATTTGGAATGAGAGCGAGCACGTTGCTAGCTTCAGTCTTGCCAAAGCATTCTCTACGTTCACAACAAATTCTTCCTACGCTCTGTTCCTCAACTCACTCAGTTCTTCCCCAAGTTGACTTCCACGTGAAATTGACTTTGTTTTGTTGTGTTCATGTTAATGCAGCTGTGACCCGGCTTTTCTGCTGAAATAATATGATTTGTGTGCGGCCACATGAACTATGAAATATTTCTGGCGATTTAAAAGTACTTAATTTTCACAGAGATTAGTTTGATTGATATAACGTCATGCTGTCAACCACTCGAAAAACTTAAATTGTTACTGGATTCTTTTGCCAGATTGGGACAATTGGGTAAATGGAGTGAATAAGAATTTTATTGGAGGCTACTGAATAAATTAATATTAGAAACCAAAATATCAATGAACTGTTGTGCGCTTTAAGAGATAGTTAAATCAATTATTGCTACAACTTCTACAGTTTCTACATGTAGATATTTTATGCATTTGTAAACATTTTTGAGAGTGCTGCCTCTGGTCGGAAACGTCCTAGTATTGACATTTCGCTCTGGAATTCTGAAGCAGGTAAGTCTACACAACAACACTTAACTTACCCCATTGTACTTTAAACAAATCATTCTTAAGCTTGTTTGTTTGACAAATTATGTTAAAATTGCATTATAACTAAAATCCTAACTTCGGAAAATCACCTTAACAGAGTATGAACACCATTTGACCTATCCAAATATCCAATAAACTTGGTGTCTTAAAATCCCTTATTGCCCTAAACATAATTGAACATCAATACAATATTTATTTGTATTAGGCCGGTCTAAAACTGGGTGTGGGATGCTGGGTAAACCATTCATGAAATAAGGTTGGTTTAAATTAAATATAGCCTTCAACCACAAGCCACAAGTAAAGCTTATCGGAGGTAAAATTGATAACTTTATTTTACCAACTCTGTCGGCTTACTTCTTGTCGATTGATTACTTCATTAAATTCTGTGTTATTCATCAGAGTTAATTAAGTAGCCCGTACACGTACTACTCCAATTAAAAAACTGGAAAAAATATAGATTGTCGTATTTTAACATTCACCCGAGATCGGTTTTCCCCCAAAACGAATAGTCTAGCATTTTATATTTGCTTTCTGAATCGGATATCCTCACATCCTACTCATATCTATTCTTATCGATTTCCATATGTGTGGTTATGGTTTATTTAATCTTCAAACGTAAATTGCTGAAGCGTAATTGGACAATTTGAATGTAATTTAAATATGCTGTAACACGTCAATGTCGACTTTATTTGCTGAAACTGTTAAATCTTCATTCACAAAAAACATTTCACAAAATATAGTTTTTATAAAATTGACATATCACTTATAATCGGCGATTTGGGAAAGCTGGTGAAAACAAATATCTGTCCATAATTGCTGAAATTGTCACAATTTTACACTATAATTGTACACTCTTCAATGAAATTTTTAAACCCTATTATTTGCTCTTTTTTTTTGTTTTTGTCAAAAAATTGTTAAAACGTTCAGAATGGAAAACCACGAGATGTTACTTTATATTGAGGAATTTAACATTTAGCGTATACTGAACACGAAAATGGAATACGTAATTACTTTCATTGTCTGAGTATCACCTTAGTTGTCACTTGTCACATAAGTGAGGTTTTGGCTTCCCACCCCTCCTTGTCCCTTATTTAATACTTTGCGAAGAGATGGATTATAATCAACGCACCACGATTTTCCAATTCCTTGATGCGTGTAGGAACGAAAGTAAAGGAAAAGGGATTTTGAAAGGAAATATAAATTGACACTTTTGATTCGAGGTGGGAGGTAAAATATGTATATAATTACACGCATAGCAGTAGACTAATAGCTACATTACACCTATACTTGCTATCAGCAGGAAGACAATGAAACTGTAGCAGTAGCATCATGCATTCTCAACTTTTTAAAAGTTTTAGATTTTAGGTTAATATGAAACACAGAAGCTGTCACAGGTGAAAGGAAGGTGAAAGGGAAGTCAAGTCATGAAAGTTTAACTGCATTAGAAAGTGCAATGTCACTGTGCATAACAGCACGTAATCTAATTCTTGTCATTATCTTCAGGGTATTCTTCCTGACTTGAGGCATGTTGTATCTGTGTCACGAACGGCCCCTGCTTCAGGTTGCAGGCTAATGGAATGGAAGCAAAATGAATGTGCTATGTTGTGTGTACACGGCAAAAACTTTTACCATTTTAATGAATTGCATCCAGTATGTATCCAGTATCTAACCAGAAATATATGGCTATAAAGAATGTACTATGTACATTCAAACTCAACCAACCGTGGTCGCAAACTCAAAGTGCTGCCCTGCACGTTATGATACTTGTCCTAACATTATTCGTAATGCCTTTAGCTACAAGAATGTGGTTTGACACGCGAACTTGTTTTTTTTGTACTACAACGTAATGCAATATCATTACAAAGTTCGTAACAAAGTTAACAAGATCCCTTTCTGTTTATGCTTCATTGTATAAAACAAAAGTGGGGTAAAACAAACTTTTTTTTGTAATGAACTCGGTTAAATTTGTAATGTGAAAAGCTTGTAGCTCGCATTTCAAAATCTGCTCTCAAAATTGCGGCGGACTTGCTTGGAAGAAGAAAATGGAGCGGACCTCTATTCTATTGCATTTCATTCCAGCTCACCTTTAAAATGCTTGCAAATTTAACCCAGCCCAAATGAAAGTTGATACGGTATAGGATTTACTTAAAAAGAAGTTAATGCGAGAAAGAACAGACCGCAGCTCCGCAGCTGCAACACAGAGTTTGACATCCTTGAACAAACTTTCATTTCCGCATGAAATTCCAAATGGAATGAATTCTTGTGAATGAAGCCGTGTCTATAGGTTTAAAAAACAAGGTAACTAATGCTGACCGAGTCTGGTTCCGACTTTTCAGAATATTCAAAATCAATACTACTTGAACATAATTTTACACTGGGGAAAGAAGACCGACTGCCTTCCCGATGCCAAAAGCAAAGTTTAAATTATAAAGATAATCCCAACTGCAGGCATGTTTATTTTTTTGCTTTCATACCAATCATATTTCATATCAATCCTCATTGACCACCACCTTGCCTTGAAATGAGCAGAACAAAATATTTCCAAGAATATTTCTCTTTGCCCCCAAATCGTTTTGACTTAAAGTAATCAAGTGATGTTCGAGGTCAAAAGGGAATTGGGTGATGGCTATACTACTTTCATATGTTTTCCCTTTGCACTTTCCTTCCGTCAGTTTTCTCTCAACTGTGCCTTTGAATTCTTGGAAAGGAATCGGAAGTGTAAGTACTGATGTTTACCACTCAACTTTTGTTTACAGTTTGGACAGACAATGTATGTCGTGGAATATGTTTTATTCATGTTTTACAGGCGTCGTTATAGTCTAAAGTTCAAAAATACAACTATCCGTCAATTTCTGATAAGTATCTTTGTTTTTGGTTGTCGTTGTATTGTGCATTTTTTATTGCTGCTTTCACTCAACCGAGTGAGCTGTAAAGAAAATGCAATTGCTAAGGTTGACTTGACATATTGTGATGGAAAATGGAGGAAGGAATCAAACTGTTATATTTCACTATTTCGGTTTTATTTTTCCATAAAGTGCCGAGCTTACTTTGTAAGCTTCGTTTACATTCTGTCTGCAGAAATTTTTCAAAACATACAGTCGACAAACTCAAAGGATTGTATGTTAAATAGTTACATTTTGCAATCTTTGGTTGCTGAAACGAAAACATCTAAGGTAAAAAGGTTTCTGAGGTTGTTGACTTATCAAACATGATCGTTGTTGCTACATACCTCAAATCAGAAGTTTCGAGATTTCTAGGATTCGATTCTCGTGGTAATTCAATCCACATAACCAGTGGAAAGCAGGTCTCCAGAAAAGGCTTCAACCCTTGAAAGTTTCACACTACTTCTAAGGAAATGTTAATTAGTAATAATAACAACTTTGATGATTTATATCAAAATCCAATTCTATGAAAGACGGGAGTGTATCCATCCCCGTATTTGAAACTTATTTCAAGAGAATTGGCTCTTTCATCTGCTTGTTTGTTGAAGTATGAGCTAAAATTGTTGAAGCATGTGGTGTGTCGATGAAGCTTTCGCGGAAAACTATAGTTGGTTTGTTGTGAGGAAATTTTCATGTTGAAAGTTGGGTACTTCGGGTGAAAGCTAATTTGCTGCAAAGAAAATTTGTAGAAAAAACTTATCAAAGAAACCTTATGACGTGGATGTGTGTAAATTAACCTTTAAATTCCGTTTGACAGAAATATTTCTTAATCTGTTCCCCAAATTTAATTTAATTAGATATCCAATGTCACTATATGAACTTTTGAATGAAGAAATATATAGCTGTTACTTTATCGCAAATTATAATTCTTTATAAAATCTTCATCAAAATAAAATTTCAAACACTTCCGTTGATAAGTGACATTCAAATTTACATTCTCTTGAAATTAATCAAAAAACGAAAAGGCAAGTCTGTGGCTTATCAGTCAGGTTTGATCACCGATTCTACTTAATGGGTAGAAGATCTGCAATCGGTCGTTTCAACGTAGATATACACGTATGTATCGTGACCAAATTAATTCGTTTTCAGTGCGTTTACGCATCTACGTGTATCCAACATCATACGAATCTAGTACTCAAAACCAGTTTCTTATTCAGATCTGTAGTAGTAAATGCGTGAAAGTTTTTTAGAGTCACTCCAATGTGCATGATGCAATAATAGGTGTGTTGTTCTTATCTCAACTAAAGTTTATTTGACATGATGCTCAGGAAGATTATTGCAACGTGGTCTTAGGGAAGATCATTGAAGCTTAATTTGATAATCCTTTTAACTGGCTCTTCTATTCTCTTTAAATCCTGGTGTTATGCATAATGATGACATTTCATACTTTCATCATATCAGAAAGGACCAGCAAATTCAGATGTAAAATATAGTCATATCTTTCATATTTGATCTACACAAACAAACAATGTGGCTTCCACAATCGACTAGTTTTTATGTAAAAGTACTTTAGTCGTTACATGATTTCTGCTGCAGTTATTTTATGTGACAAAGATTTTCCCCTTTGATATTATCAGTTTGTCCTCTTCATGATGATGAACTTATTTACAAGCCACTGAAGAAAGTCTCGTAGTGCTAAAAATTTCTAAAGCTCGACTCTTCACTCCACTCCACCAACAATGTTGTTCAATACGTGCCAAGAGGAGCAGATGGTAGACACGTGATGATAAAAGGCAAAAAACGACAAGGAATGCATAGGGAAAAAGTACATAAAACTCATATTATGCAACATAACAGCACCTTCCTCACGACATTCATGTTACTCAATTATTCTCCTGGGGAAACTTCCTTTGCCATTTTCCGGAATGATAGCAAGCAACTGAGCTGAAATAACTTTGAACCATGTGCCTAACTCCATATTACTTATACATCATATCAGTATGGCAAATATACAGGGGGTATCTCAATCATGTAGTTGAGCACGTCCTTGCTCCTGCTTGCTCCTTTTGTCTCTTGTTCATCGGCAGGAGTATAATAGATATGCAAACAACCACACGCACCGCGCAATGTTGTACTAGCAATTTAATGTCTTCAACATTTTCAGCGTCAAAGAAAGTAACTACATTACACACTTATAGATATGCCAACCATCATGCACAAATGCTATATTGCCTATACGATATAAATATGTTTGTGAAAGTTTATTTGCTCCGTGTTCCCTCGCTCCATCCACTCCACTCCACTTTTGTTTTAATAGGACACAAACTACCTATATATTTAGTAATAATATCAACTCAACTTGTGTGGAACTTTGTAGCCCCAAGTTATGTGACTTAACGAGCTCCACTGCAGTTTTGGCTGAGCTGAGCAACTTGGCTACATTGTTTCCACCAGATTGTTCCCAGTCAAAGTCTCCTCTCCTGCTTTTGTGAGCAGTGAGCATGATGATGGCGATGGCAAACATACACTTATTCCATGAAGTTACTCTGTTTAGGGCGAGTTCGTGTCGAGGCAGGCACACAAGACTTTCAGTTGTTCAAGTGTCAGAACAAAGGTTTCATAATAGAAAATGAATTGATTAGAAAATTTTCATGCTGTTTAAATGAAATAGCGTATGCTATATGGTATCACATCAGTTGATTTGAATGCGTCGTCCTGTCCTGTCCTTCGAGTTTTCATCGGTGCGGTGGCTCCGTTTGGTTACATTTATCCTTGATATGAGGTGATGCGTAAAGCGTGGAAAATTCTCTTTGCATCGTCCTTTGCTTACCGCTTCCGCTTTTTGCAGCTCACTTTTCATATCAACATCAACTGTTTTTAGGTAGTGCATTTAACATTGTAGATGAATTGATGTTTATACGACTGGAAGTAAATATCAAATGTGAGTGTTCTGTATCGTTCTAATATTTGAGGTAAGTAAGATGAGCCCTTGCCAAAGCTTCAAGTCTTTTAAGTCACCTTTTTGTTTGAAGAACTTCCATTCCATCAAACACTCAGTGCCAATGGCCTTGCTTGAAATCTCTTCTGGTTTGTGGTTAAAAATCTTTACTTTTTCGTCACATTTCATTGCACCCTGTCACATTATTACCATCATCGTTATCATGAAGATGGGTTGCTGCAGCAGGGATGTAAATGAATGAATGAGGCTTTGATCCTTTTTCCCTAGAGAATTTCTCAACTTCATTTTTTTATTTTTGTTCAGACGCTTTTATTATATTAAAATAGAGAGAATAATATACACTTGTGAGGAAAATTATGTGTCCTGGTCAAATTAGTGAGGTGTGAAATTAGGCCCACGCAATATAATGTTATGAATGAATTGAATGAAAGACGGGTTACTATTTTCCAAACCGATTCATGTCATTTTTACCCTTTTTCTTTGTGTAGCTGTAATACTCTGTTCATGGTCCACTGGAGCAAAGGTTTCCATATAGCCATTAGCCGTAAAATAAACGAAAAAGGAAGAAATTTGAATGCATATATTATTTTAGCGAGAAATTCAGTGTAAACTGTGCTCATTCATTAAAGGGGATACCGAAAGGAAAAATCGGCATGGCGTGAGCTTGCTGGGAATGGGATGAAAGATGAAAAAGCTGTGGGTGTATGCATATTATGTGCCTGTTGTATCAACCATCCTATTTTTCACTTCAGATGAGACTGTTGCGACCAAAAGAAACAAAATCCGAAATGGAAGGGGATTCCTTTGGATTTTTAATACTGACAAACAAAATAGCACTGCTGTGATGTGATCCGATGTGTAGGTACATAATCTGTATTGATGATATTGAGATTTTCATGAATAACATCAATTCGAATGCTGTTGCTGGGCTGATATACATACTATTGTGTGGGTTTATATTACACGTACTATAGTCTGTTGGCGACGTAAATTGCGTTGTTTGTTTGAAAACCACGGAACAATAGCACCGTATTTTTTCACTGGAAAAATAGGTTCATTCAAGCCGAAATCGGGTGTAATCTGTTTAGCTCATTCACTGGAACTGATTCAAAGTGACCAGATGGAAAATTCGGATGCACTGAAAAATATAGTGCAGTGTGGGATGATATCATGAAAACAGTTTACTATGAAACTACTGTAAGCGGATCAGGAGTGAAACTGGGATGAGCTTAGTTCAGAATCAATAATGAAACAAAGAGTTTTATTCATATTCAATATTATCTCTCTAAAATCCAAAGATTCCCGAGAGTGAGGTTGTTGAAGGTTAAAACGAGGGTTGATTTATACAAGAAACATGGAGAGATCGTTGTGAATTTTATTTATATGCAACCGATCTTCAATTTCTGCATACTTTCTTGGTGCAGAGTCCTATATGCAACATATAATATACTTAATTTGTACATCTGGGACGATTTAACATTTACTTGGTGCAACCTTATTAGTCTGCAACAGTTGTAGATAAAGTTCAGCTCGTATTCAAAGTACAGTAGATGCCATATTCTATTAGTTAACGTTTACACATTTTCGGTTTAAGATGAGATACCTTAAAAAAAATCAGTGCGACAGCGTTAATAAAGAGACTGCGACATGTGAATGAAATTAAAGAAATACAGTGAAAAGGGGCATTGTATATTACTCTATTGTATTATACTACGTAGTAAAGTGGGTTTCAAACGATCACGATATTTAGTCATCACCTATAATACCCTATAATACCCACCACAGCGAAACACGCATTCCCCATTATTTGCTCAGCATGTCAACATTTATAATACGCACTTATTTGTAATTCATGAGTTTTATTACTTCCGAAAACTCCATCATCACATTCCCTTCCTCTTGCATAATACGCTCACGGTTTATTGCTTTTCTTTTTTGATAGAGATGATCGATCTGTTGTTGTGTTGCGTTGTGTGGTACGTACAAATAGCTTGCATGCATTCCGATGCACTTTACCAAACAAACCATCTCTCTACCAGACACAAGATCTATTCCATGATAAGAATTTTTTTATGAGCAAGCAAATATGAAAATGTATCTTGTCTCGAAGTGCGTCTAGTTTCCTTTGCCGAGTAATTTGGTCTATCCGATACGTAGCAAACAAACAGCAAAGGAGGCTGCAGCTCCAACAAGCCAAGCCGTAGTCATATTATGAAGTGCTTCTCCAAAGACATTTTCTCCCTTTTGCTCTTGACAGAATTATTGGAAAACAAAAAAATTGACAGTTTTACGAGGTTATTACTTGTGGCTCTAGGTGATAAAAACAAATGTAGTGTAAAACACGTTCACACTACCACCAACCAAGAACCTTGTTCACCAATAGATATGGAAATGGCAAAGTCAAAGTCGAGTTTGGTGTTGGTGTGCTGCTACAAGCAGAGGATATGATCATTATCACCGTGTCGGTCGTTATTTCGTCGTATGACTTGTGGACACTCCGTATGAAATGAAAATGAATGAAGCAGCTCTCTCCTGAGCTACCAACACCAACCAAGCGTCATTTACGAGTATTGCCTTAATAATATATTCTCTCACTTTTCTTCAACTCTCATTGCATCGAGGAGCACATCTGTATACGGATAAAAAGAAAGGGGATAGAAAGAAGCAGGGAGTGAAACGAGGTTGCCGGTAATAAGTGGAGGAGGAAGGATGGAAAACAGATGAGCCCTTTGGGGTCTCATTTTTAGCCCGACTTCCCCAGTCCCAAGCACCATTCATTAGGAGAGCGACCAACCTGAATTGCTCTGTGCAGTATTACTCTATAGAAGGAAATATATATCGCATGAAATCCTCATGATGATAGTCCATAGTCCCCCACACACGTAATTTGACACAAATAAACGGGCTATACTCTCACTCTGACTCTCGGTCTCTCTGTTTTTGACAAATTGGATAGGAAGGAGTCACGAAGAAGTTATTAACTCTTTTTCCCTCCTCTCTCTCTCCTCATTGTCTGTAATGGAACTTTTCTTATTCATTACGATAATCTCTCCCTGCTCCTTTTATGAACGGTGAAGACAAAGCTGAGCTGTGACCGAAGATGTGAAGTTGTGTTTTTAAACCTTGACTTTATACGATTTGTCAAAGAAATCAATTCTCGAATCATAGCAAGAAATGATGATGAGGCTCACTCCTGTTATGAATTACAGTTCCATTTGGAGCACTCCGTGTATCATCATCATCCTAATCATCAGTCTCCTTTCCGTCTTGCCTTGCCACAATGAGCAGTAATTGGCAGGGAGAAAATAACTGTGTATAAAATGGCAACTCATGTCATAACTCTTAGAGGAAAGGGAGAAGATAGAGCTGTGCTGTTGCTATTGTGCATAAAAAAGACACTGCATCTTTTTAAGAGACCATAAAGACAAAGTTTATGGACATTTTTCTTCTGCTCCACTTTAACCTTGGTGTGCTCTTCTTCCACGCAGATACAGCCGCAAGATATTTAAGTATGTACACATATTTGCCAAGATAAAAGCCAAAAACAGCTATCATAATGTTCAGCCGAGAAACGTTCTCTTAGGCTTCAAGTACATGGGT
The DNA here is from genome assembly GCA_034697805.1 of Orchesella bifasciata. Taxonomy (NCBI): domain Eukaryota; kingdom Metazoa; phylum Arthropoda; class Collembola; order Entomobryomorpha; family Orchesellidae; genus Orchesella; species Orchesella bifasciata. The sequence goes on from JAQGAP010000626.1 coordinate 29,908, forward strand.
TTAAGTGGTGTTTGGAGTGGCGTATAAAAAGAAGGGAATGCAAAAAGTGAGTGAGATGTTTACATTTGTGCACAGGAAATGGCACTGCTTTGCTATACTTACGAGCAGGATAATTTGTGAATAGCTGCAATAATGGGTCTAGGGCATTTGCTCCCATGGCCCTTTCCCCCCAAGGGTAAATTTCCTCCCATGGCCCTTTCCTCCCTAGGGCTTTTCCTCCCAAG
>JAQGAP010000627.1:0-30074 GCA_034697805.1 Orchesella bifasciata
GATCGTATATAATTATCTGTATGACCGTGCACGATGGCAAAATGGTCAATAAACAAATCTAAATATTTTCGGTGTTAGGAGAATTCGGACAAAAGGAATAGAGATTGCGGGGTAGTTTTACAAACTGAACTGAATTATATGAACGATTTTTTGGTATTTTTAATACCATTCCTAATGAGTTTAGTGCATGAAATATCTCTATACTACATAAATTTACTTAATTTATTTAGTGATAAAAAATTTTTATAAAGTTTAATTTGAGTTAAAAAAGTTTAAAAAATACTACATAACTAATTTTATGTCAAACAATGCAGTGAAATTATTCCTACAGTTTCCCGTTGCCCCATAAACCTAATATGCCCCATCACAATCTCGAAAGAAATCATTTTAAAATTTTCGAACTCTCCTGACACAGGAAATATGTACCTTAGATTTACCTTATCGTTAGATTAAATAATATAACTAAATACAACCTTGTGATGTCGTAACGTCGACGTAGGTTATCAAAAGTGTTGAATAAAGAAAGTCTTGCAAACAAACCGAAAGATATGTATGCATAATTAATATTATGATTGCAAGGAACAACAAAAGATATAGACAAACAATAATTAGACAATCTGATAACAATCAATTTAGAGTAAGGTCTTTTCATCATTTTTCATATTTTATCAATACAGGTATTTGTTATTGGGTATTTATTTATATTCAGTTCTGATTCCTTTTCACTGCGTTTGAATAATCACTTTCAGCCAAACATTGGATATGAAAGCATATAAATAAATTATCTAGGGACAAGAACGTGAGGAAACTAATAGAAGAAATCAACATCACGACAATGAAAAGATTAATTGAACGTCTACAAACTATCATAAGTGTCGGTTTTCGAGAGAGTAAACATTGTAAATCTCAGACGGTACACCTCACTCAATAGAACCATTCAACTTTAATTGGAAATAACTCCTAAATGATAATCATTTCGACTTTTCTATTCACCGACGAAAATCACTTTTCCTCTGGGGTATGACTGGAGAATAATGCGTAATTGCTGTCCGTCACATCGTGTTTGATGAAGAACCCATGAACCCTTTGGTTTGTTTTTTACGTGTGAGTCAAAGAGATCTGGTTGTGAGACGACCATTCACATTTAAAAATCTATTTCGATCTTTCGGAGTCGCCGTGATCCAAATATTGTTAAATAAACAGAGTGTACATACTTTAATAAAGAAAAAAACTTGTTAATGATGATTTACCAAGAATAATTTTTAGACTTCTCTTTAGTCCGCTTTCGTTTAAGCCATTATGACATGAGGGTGACGTACGGTTGCATAATCAACTTTATATTTGCATTTCTATTATGAGCATCCAACTTTTCAAATTCATTGTCGATTTGTTATTCCACTACAGTGAAGGTGTCAAGTGTTATGTAAAAGTATATTGTATTACTCATGTAACAAAAAGGGCTCAGGTGCTGTACTAATTCACTCAAGAGACAAGGGAGTGAGTGCGTGGGGACCGAAACCAGCGATAGCGATCATAAAACTTGGCGAGGGATGCTACACAATTGCAAGTGTTACTTATTATTACAGGATGCTTTTTGTTGCTCCTACAAAATATGTATTTGCTAGTTGAGTAAATACTTTAGCTGTTTCGTAGCGCAATAATCCGGTTCCCTCCAACACTTCATAAATATATAATCCGTTTTGGTTGGAGATGTTCCTTCCTCCTCTCATTGACTCATACAGAAGCCCCAAATGTGAAGCTAGCAGTAGAAATGGAAACATTTGGGTTTTACTTTCATCATTGCGACGAACTTCTGGTTACATTGAGACTTTCCCTTTGTAACATTTATGTCAATCACGCTTTCAATCATTTTTTCTTAAGAATCACGTTTGCATTTGGATCTGATAAAAATTTCAAAATTCTAAACTTAAATTTAAGCAATTTAAAAGCATTACAAAAAATTGAAAGCTGTGTCGATGAAATGGTGTTATTTGATTCTACCATGCAGCATTTTTCATTTCACATATACAATATAGGGTTTCAACAATAGATTTCCATTTTACTTCAGTACGTCAAACGAAAAACACTGTGAGTGTGGGCACCAGTCACAAGTCAAGAAACCTCAAAGCCTAGACCTTTAAGAACATAAAATTGCAAAAATAAATGTAATTTTCACAATCTACAATAAAGTATCATATATTGCCTCAATGACTCTGTCATTAGATGGCAAAGAGATGCAAACAAATGTTATTAAAGTTGACTCAAAATGTCTTTCAATTGAAATGTTTTATGGATTGAAATGCAATAGGGATAAAAAATCTATTAAACCCATTGTCACATCCTTTTCGAATAGAGTTTGAAAAATTCCTATCAGATTGTCATCAATTTGGATCATTTTGTGGCATGTACCCGCAACACAATGCTTGATGATAAAATGAGTGTCTTCATCATCTTTTCATTTTCAACGCGAGAATATGTGTGTATCATGCCCATGCAAAAAAGGAAAATAATATTGAACAACACAGGAGGACATCATGAATGACTCCCGGTGGTGACTTGTCATCATTTACTTTTGCCACAAACCCACATTATGTGATTCCAATAGAACATCTCCCATAAATGCCATTTTACCCACGAGAACATTCAGAAGATATCAAGATTGTCATCAAACAATCAAACACCATGCCACAACAACCACCACTATCACCGTATTTTGCCTTTTTACGCTCTTTATTCTCCGAGTGCATTGATGCCACTTCGTGAGAACATTAAAATGACAACGAACGACACAACGGCAAAATCATCAGAAGCAATGCCACGAGAGAGAAAAAGACAAATAAAAATTGATAAAAATGGCAAAGCAAGGCAAACTCGGAGTGAAACTCAAACTTACAAAAAGAGATTCAATATAACCTTTTTTCCTTCTATAAACTCTCCCCTGGAGCATTTCAATTCTTATTTTACTACCCAATTTTTTGTATCAAACCAAAGCACAGTCAGAGCGTTGATCGCGGTAGCTGCTGGTTGATGCAATAACACGTTGGCTCGTTTATAGGTTAGATAATATTATTTTCCTGGTAGCTTCATCGTATCTCTCATCTGTCAATAATCGTAATGGATACACCACTCAATAATACTGGGTGATAGGTTCTCCGGAGGATCTTACACAAGAGGAGCAGCCAGCTTTTTTTGAGATAGCTCCTTTTTCTCTTCACTATTCAATAAACAAATCGATGAATACATATGGCATTTTTAAAGTTATCGAATTGAGAGCACCCTCACAAGAAAAATACCATTCAATACGATATGATTTTGGTGGTTAGGATTGCGAGGAGAAAGTTTAAAATGACAATGGAAAGGTTCGATCCTTAAATGATAAATGCGAAGCGTATGGCCACTACATACGTACGTACATTATGAGAGCTAACAGAAAGTATCCTATCCATTTTTTCTTACACGTCTCAAAAACTCATTCTCCTTTCAATCTAATCTAGAAATGCAATTCCATTTAGATTTGGTGTACATATAAGTATAATTTATGTGATACTGGTGGTACTGGGGTCTAGGACGCACGTTTTCATACCTGGAAGCATAATGATGCAGCAACTGTATGAATCGATCAAATCAGATCCCGGCTTGATAATGAAGTGTAAGAAATACATGATAAATTAAGGACAATGTGTTGTTGTACTACATGCATAAATGGGAAATAAGAAATAAATCATAATTTAAGTATTTAGCTCGCAGATGCAAGGTTTAAGTATTTATTGGTTGAACTAGTCCCATCTCAAATTTACCAATTTTAAAAGCTAATTTACTAATGAAATAATATTCACATTCCGACAGTCATACCCTAACCAGCATTGGATTTATGATGTCTCCACAATTTTTCTACCGAACAAAACAACTCATTAATTGGAATTTAAAACGGGCGCATGACTTCCATGCCCTATCTATTTTTACTGGCGTATGATGCATAACTTACACGATGAGTTTTCACGGCATTCTATGAGTTGGTGACAAAGGGGAACGAGATGTAAAATGTAAAGTGTGGTGACGAAGAAATGTGATTTGAAAAAGGATCAACATGAAAACTCTTTACATTTCAGCTTACGACAGTGTACATATTCATGGAAGGCAGCGGGAGTGAGAGAAATGAAGTCAACCATCAACTATACGGTTTTGGTTGCTTTGTATGTAGATGAAGTTGAACGGGAGTGAGCTGGCAGAGCAGTTGAATTTGGAGTCAGGCTCAACTCCACTGATGGTTTTTCCTATACTCATTCGCGGATAATATGCATACACAAGGAGAGAGAGAGAAGAAAAATAAGACTCGGAAATTTTACATGCATACTTTGTGACTGTTAACAGCCAATCTAGTTGGCATTCAATAGACTTTTTTCCATTAGAAAAGGATTTTTTCAAACTCATAATGTGGATCCAGATGGTTTGCAAGTAATTGAGTTGCTCTTCAATATTGCTCTCACTCATATAACCAAAGCCGCACGCCATCAGAAAAAAATGATGAGGAGAGAGAGGAAAAAATACTCGGAGATCCATTTGTCTCGTATTTTTTACTCTTTGCCACGAATCTCTTTACACAAACTCCAATGGGTGTCATAATGTGTGTGTACTTGGGTGGAAAAATAGGTTGTTGTAGTATTCCTGATGAGGAACTACCAGAAAACCTTTTATCCCACCAATTTCTTCTCCTAATCTTCCTCACCAAAAGTTGCAAGTACATATTAACTGCGCACATCCATATAGCAAGCAACAGCTAACTACTTACTACTCCTTTAAGTTGCTCTCCGTTTTTTTTGGAAGACGACAATGATGATGAGAGGATAGTAGTGGAAGGGTAATTGCCAACCATGACATGTCATCACACTCACACCCTTGTTCATTCTCATTCCTAAAGACTCCAGTAAGAATCTTGTGACTGCATTTATTCATGAAATAATGTGGCTTTCCTTTTCGCTGTAAAGGAAAAAAAACAAGGCAATGAAAAGTTCATCTACGGTTTACAGAAATTTGATAATGTTCAACATAGCACGAGCTGTAAACCATTTGAGTGTTTTAAAGAACCTTGGAATCATCATCACATCAGCATCACCCTCAACATGATACTTTGTTGACATGCAACATATCATATATTTCATTTAATCCCTTTCCCATTTTACCAAATTGGTGATCCTCCAGAGAGGAAACCACAACGACAAGCCACAGATCCAATGAAAACCAATACTACTCCTCACTTGCTTCCCACATAAATGTTTCCCACCTATGTATGTGTGTCTGCATTTGCATTACATTAGTTTGTGGTGGTAGCATTTATGTATGAAGAAGAACGTGCGATACTTAGACTTAAGCGTGTTACTTTCCACACTAGCATATGCGTCAGCTCACAAAAGTGAAATGAAATATTGCTTACTTGCCCTTTCGCAACGGTCCCTGGCCGTGACATTTAGCCCATAACATGTGTCTTAGATGATGATGCTCTAACAACTTAAATTGCTAAAGCACGAGCCATCTGGGTCATCCACCAGTAGTTGAACAACCCGAGCTACATTGCAGAAAATGAATGTAGTTAACCCGTGAAAGAAAAGAGTCACGCCAACAGACAACACAATCTCACCATGAGCGTGAGCCGAAGCCGAGCTAAGTAAGTGAGCATGAGAACGACCTCTATAAAGTGTGATGCAGGATTTTATATTATTACTTACGCAAGATATGTACTCTAAATGCAGAGCAGGTTGTCAGACTTCACACAATTTCCCACTTGAAACCGATATTGACGTATTGACTGAGCGTACATCTATGTATCCATACATTTTTTCTCATTTGCCGACGTATGTATCAAGTTTTAGCTTATATATGGACATTTACTCCTCATTTTGTCCACATGTTCGAGAACGCAGACAGACCCAATACTGGGGAATTATTAAGGAGGAAGATAAGATGGTATTCCACAAAATCCTATTTTCTTTGATTCAACATCTTCCAAGCGCCATATTATGGATCCACCCGAAGAAAACAAAGTTTCAACTTGTTACATGTACCTGCAACCTCCTAGTTTGTCTCATGTGTGCTCCTCTGCTCATTTTGTTTCAGCCACTTATGTTCAACCCATTTCCCTTCGTCATTTTGTTAAAGCCACAAATTGCTGGCGACGTGATGACACTTTTCCCTACCGTTTCCATCTCTTCACATCCAACAACATCCTCTTGCTTCTTGCGACATCATAACGTGCCTTTAACGATGATTACCATTGCGGGCGATGATGCGTTTCGTTTGATGGTGATAAAAACCATTTATTTCTTGTTCTCAGCTGTTACATGCCAAACGTTAAAAGCATTTTACCACTTACAGTCGAATGGAAACTTTTGCCTCTTTCAAATTTCAACTTCGGTTCTACTAAAAATCATCATAAACTGCCAAAAGTACCTAATTTTTGTAATTTGAAAGTTGTATTTCTGTCAACCACCTTGTAGCATTCTCTCCCTTGCTTTGCATACCATTTCAAACGTTATAATAACATGGAAAGAAATTGTTTTTCACAATTCGGTGGAAAATTAAAACCATTGTTCCCAACTATTATACAACACAACCAGGGCAAATCTCCGTAGACCACTTATCCCAAAGGAGAAGTTTCTAGTTTTTAGGGATATTAATCTCGAAGCCCGGATAAACTTTAAAAAACTTGGTGCAGAAGTACGTGTTGTGCATGATCTCATTATCAGCAGGGAAACAATAAAAGAGCCCAGCTCCAAACGTATGGTGAAGTGGCAGTCAAAGTCATCATCTCATCTGAATGGATAATACATTTTTAAAGATTATTTCAGGAGAATCTGTAAATCCACTATTGTGAATGCAAGCACAGCAGAAAATAAGTAAAGTGCAAGTATAACACTATCACCATGGGTTAGTTGTGGGCTCAGTGGATGAAAGTTGGGAAAAAATCTGCTGAGTGAGACTGCAAAGATAGAGCCTTTAATGCGCTTGCAACACGCCCCATACTCCCATACTCTCTATCAGCTATTAGCAAACGCAACCGAACGGGTTAAACCAACGATGTTTTCCAAACACATTAGATTATCGAGGTGCACTACTCCGCCAGTAAATTTTCTTATGAGATTTTCATGTGCCTATATATCCATATATTCTGTAATATGCATAGATGATGGAGCATTTCCCCTTGCTTTTTTTCTCGCTCACTCATCATAACTCCAATAGAGAGTGGAAATACAGAGGAAAGGGAAAGGGGGAAAGCAATTCGTTTTGAATACGCTTTTTGCTTTAGTTTACTTTAAAATGGAGGAAAAAACAAGGAATTTAAGTTGTATATCCTAATATAATCATAAAGTTGTAATGGTAATAAAAAGAATAAGCAACAGTAGCATTGACTCACTCTGAATAAAAGAAAACCGAGTCAACCAAGCCTAAGTGTAGGGAAACGAAAGGAGAGAGAAAAAGCGGGAGCGAGATAGGAGTGAAAAGTTGAGTTTAAGTTGTTGGAAGAGAAATCGAATATTAATCAAATAGAATTTGGCATGTGCAATATCGGTCTGTATACAAATATGCTGTCAGTCGCCGAGATGATTAATGACATAAGAATATGATTTCACGGAGAAATTTTCCTACTCTCTTTTTACCAATTTCCATGAATCGAGCTGAATGTTCTTTCAGCACTGGTTAATATAGTTTGTAGCATCCCTCTCTCTCTCTTTCTCGTTGCTCCATCGGCGGTTTTCCTTCCAGCACTGTAATAACACTGTTGTTGTATCAGCACACAGTGGAGTGTAACTCGATTCGGGTGATTCCATCTACTTTTCTCATTGAATCATTGTCGTTTGTGGGGCATAAATTAAAATTTGCTTTGAGCCATGTCTGTTTCATTGATAAAGCAGGAGTAGGAAGTGCGCTACTCAAACGCTTCACACAATCATATCCTTTTTTCTCTCATTTATTATGTGGATACGAGGTTTAAGCAAGTAATCCATCGAGGAGTAGATGGAGCATAATATACATACATTCATATATACGTAGGTATGGTAAACGAAAGACAAAGTTGGATCAGAGAGTGCCCACAATGCTACACCCAGCCCCGTTGATGTCAACTGTAATTCAGGGACAACATAGGAACACGTTGATTATTATGACTTGAGCCACCAACCAATGTTGCAAAGTAACGGCGGTGATGATGACGACACTAGCATGATTACTGAAAATATCTGTGCGCATTGTCCCCGCCAGCAGCCCGCAATAGGAGATGAATAATGAATGAGGAAAACGGAGAAAGAAGATGTAAACACTTTTTATGTATGTGGCGTTTCTCTTGGCGGCTCCCTTCATAGAAGTGGTTGCGCTGTGAGTAATGGCTAACTAGCATGAAGAGGAAAGTTGAGGAACAATGAACAAGATTCCTGTTGACAGTTGACGCTCCTGTTTCTTGACTTCGTCGTCGCTACCCAGTGACATACGTCTCCTTCTTCTACTGTCGAACCAGAAATATCTTTAGCAGCACAAGAGAGAATGTAAGATTGTGAGCTTCCATTCACGGATTACATTTTTCTTTCTCCAAGAAAACTCGAGATTTTGCTTTCATGTATTTCATATGAAAAACTAAATGATCGTGGAAAGTGCTGAGGAAAATGAAAATGTAAGTTAGGGTTGAAGAAAGCACTGGTTCAGTCCCAGTGTTTACGTGGCCTTTCTTTTTTGATAAAGCTAGCCGCTATTTTTTCACTTCAAGCTGGACGGTGCTCATTTCTCAAAGCTGTTTGGTCAGCAAGTCATCTACATTCTACCTGTCTGTCAGTGTCCATGTCTGTGTATATATTTTTAAAGAACGTCACTTTTTAACTGACCTTTAGTTCCCATGTAGTATACATGTATGTTTGCAATTTTGATACTTTGATATATCCTACAAGTTGTTATATAAAGGCATGTATTTATCTGCTCCTTTACATTTTGTGTGTATGTATGTGTACGAATGTTATAGAATTAAGGAGAAGATACTATCAAAAGATTTCTGTATGTAAAACACTGTAAGGAACCCAAGAAAGTTTTGGCAGAGCTTTTAGGTTTGGTTTGACGTTTGAGGTAAAAACGGTTTTTGTTTCTAGTTTCCAGCGAAGAAAAGAAAGATAAAAGCGCACTGTAAGGGAGAAGAGATTGAACTTGGGCTTAAGTTTCGGAATCTGATAGACAAAGCAACTCGGTTTTTATGAGAAAGGAAGGCATGAAGACGAGAATCAATTTCGAAGGATTGAGGATTTTTATTATGAAAAGTAGATTGTTTGAAAAGAAAAGCATAATGCAGAAATAAATGTAAGAGAAAGATTTGTGTTATTCACTAAAAAACTTCATTGGAGTTTTTCTCGTCTTCAAGCTTCCTTCCACTCCACTCCGGATTTACACTGCGGAGTGTATAAGTGTTGCGTATTTTTTTAGCAGCATTTTATATAGAGAGCGAGAGCTGGCGTGATGATGAAATAAAATGTACGACTATATATTTGTGGGGAGAGAGATTTTCGGGAGAGTAGGAATGTCGTCTATTTGGCATTAATCATTCTTTGACAGCGCCTCTTTTTTGAACTGCCATCCATCAAGTGGATAGCATTGCTGGACTCCTCATTTTCTGGAGCTCCGCTCTCTGTGTGGATGATGCCATGCTCCTCATCTGAATTGAAAGCAGATGCCACCATGAGAGCTAATATGCATCCCAAACAGAAGAAACGGGATTCAATAATGCTGTTTTATGCACTGTCATCATCAGTGGTAGAAAGTAGAGAGTGTGTAGCATCCTGGGCGTTTCTTCCCGTGAAATGATCCTTTCTCCCGATAAAAAACTGAGAGAACATGGGAATTAGAAATTCACTTCCAGCCAACAACATTGTACGACTCCTGCCACCACCACCAGCGTCTGAAACCTTTAATGTCATTATTAGTTTTTTTTTGCAGAAATGAAAGAATACGCGTGCTATTTCCATCTTTATCTTATCGTCCTTCACTCACGCAGCAGTTTGTGGTTAGCTACCACTCTACTCTCAAACTCACAATGACGCAACATTGTGTGCATTTCGATATGGAAAATGGTATTGATGGTAATGAGTAGAGAGTGGAACATTATCACTCAAAAATCATATAATTTGGTATACAAGCTCCATCCTGCAACAAAAACCCATCACACGAGGCAGCCAATACTGATACTGATGTTGGGATGAGATGATGATGTTCCAAAATGCCAACCAAACAAAGGGAGAAAATACATACGTGAATTGCAATATGACGAGTAGTCCCGGACACAATCATGTCATCATTCATTCATAAAAAACCAGTTTCAAATTCAATTTATCATTTCCCATCTACTTTTCATAAAAACAACTGTAACACCATCAGTGCAAGTCATTTTTATGATGGAGAAATGTAAAAAAGAAGCGTCGAATGTTTCTTTACAAGGAATTTGTGAAAGAGAAAGCCAGTCATTTTATTCACGAACAACTTTGGGAGTACTTTTCAAATAAAATGGAACAAAATGAGATATCACCATCAGTCTAATTTTGTACTCATTTCATTTTGTACATTTTGTCAGAGATCGTAAATGGTTTCTGGTTCAGTATCGGCAATTAGACACATTGAGTTGGAGCTGTGATGTACGAAGCATATACTTTCAGTCAACGTGAGTAACTGTTGCAACAAACCAAGTATTATATCATCTATTGTTAAGAAACCACCTGCGACCAGAAGCTGATATGTGCTGAAAATTTGACATTAAAAGCATAACCATTTACTGTCAACCTGCAATTTATCTTTCGCGCTTGTATAACACAATAAAATGAAGCGAATAATCAAATAGTAGCAACATGTTTAGGGAGAAAGCATCTTTAATCTTGGCAAATGTTCACCCTTGAGATTGTATCCAGGGAAGTGAACAAAGAAACCTTTACCTAATATATTCTGATAAATTCTCCAATAATATTCTATTTTTTGTGCTCACTTCATCAACTGGTTCGATGGATTGAAAGGAGAAAAGCTGTTTAAATGATTTGAGTTGTACATCTAAAAAAATATTCACTTTCCAAAGAATGCATCTGCACAAGATTGATAAGATGAGAAAAATGGTTATTTGTAGAAGAGTTCATGCCTTCATTCTCCCATCTCCATTCAGATACATCCTAACTACATACGCACATCACACCACACACCAACTTCCAAGGCTTGAAATGCTTTAATGTGCATTTGAGATTCAAAACCATATGGGTACAAACGGTGGTGGGATGGAATGCGTTGAGTTACTACCGTTCCTTTTTGCTGCATGCTCAAAACATATTACACGGTGGAGCCGAACGAATAAAAAATATGAACGATGAAATGATATGATGCGGCAAATAGCACTGTACCCTGTACAACTTCTGACTGCCTGTCTCCATGCATTATGACGCACTTATCTTACCCTGGTGTAAAAAGTAAGGAGCGTTAAAGAACCGAGAAAAACTGGAATTTGAGAACCAAACTGGGGCTAGAAAGCAATGAGAAAGCGAGCCTCAGTCGCACTTTGAGAAGAACATAATTCTCATTTCCGGAGGAAAGTATACAGAACCTAAGAATGGCGAAAGAGGAAACATGCATGCAATCACATATTCTTTCTTGGTCTCATTATTTATACGTGGTAAATTGAGACAAGATATTGGATATACCTAAGTACATCCATGTGCGACTCTGCAGAAGATGCTCTGAAATTTGGAAGTAAGCAAGCAAGTACCTTACGTAATTCCGAAGTAAACAGTATGGGTACAAGATATTACTATTACTTTTATTATAACATCGGTAAAGTTGATATAACTAGAGGACTGTGCACCTCGTCAACCCGTTGTTATTACTGCGATCATCTCTTTTGTAATTTCGATGATATTGTTGAGACTCGCTATCCCTGCTCATCATATATGTATGCACTATCATATATACATGGCCTTTATACAGCTAGTTGCAGCCAAATTACAAAGGGTAAGAAAAGAGGCAAAGCAAAATGTAATCGTAAGTCGAAACATTTGCAAGGGAAGTTTACCACTCACTTTTCTCTCATCCATAAAAATATGACTAACGAAATGAATCGTAATCTGAAACAGCTACAAATACAACGGGAATGAAGAGCAAGAAAAACATGGAAGCTACTCGAGGTATGTCGCAAGCAGAAAAAATAAATCCGTTGTATTAGTTTTACTATCACTACGACAATAGGGATCATTCTCGCCGAAAAAATTGGAAGCACGTACCGGTGATGCGGCATTATAAGGTAGGCTCTTTATACCACCAAACTAGGAAGATTTTTTTAGCTCCATCTTTGTAGAAATAGAATTCCATGACTGCTGAGCAGCTTTTTACTTATCCGTATGAGCGTGGAGTGTGAGGAAGAAAGGTTGGTTGTTGGTTTGGCTGGGGGAATCAAGATGTGAAAAAGTGTAACGCAATCTTATTCTTTAAAATCCTTTCCTTTTTCATATTATGAAACACTTTTACTTACTTTTACAGCTTAACGGTGATACATTGATCCGATCCGAATAATGTGATGTTGGTGGATTCATAAAGATGATGATATTTATACTATCATGAAAAGTGACTGAGTGTTAGAAAGGAAACGGGGAATTTTACAGCATATGCTCCACTCAAATCGGCAACAATCTTTATTACGTCTGTTTATACAGTACGTACACCCTGTTCAGTTTGCTTCGTGCTGTACTGTACCGCAGAACATCATCTCATATTGGCAGTGGAGTGAGACTACATTGAAAAAGAATAGTTCTTGCTTGATCCCATATTTCAACGATGATTGCCTTCCCGTGGCCAATCTAAGACGGGAATCGCATTCATGTACTTGCAACCTCATCGATTGTATGTTTTTCACAATTCCTTATGTTTTGCGTTCCCCCTTCTTTATCTCTTGACGTTAAAAAACTCATTCAGTTTAGATAAAAACAGAGCAACAATGATAAGAATGAGAAGTTGGAATTATGAATTTGTTGTTGCTTTTGTTCGTTTCTTTTCTCTTAATGTCAATACGACTTTCACTGGCCTTCGAAGAGATTTGAGATAAAACTTCATTGACATTTTTAGTCATTGTGCTGCTTGTCAAAAAAAAGTATCATTTTACCCTCCTGGTTCAGGTTGCCTACTCGTAGTAAATAAGCTTGAGTGTGAATGCATGAAAATAATGTTTCTAGCCATAAATATGAAGCTGTTCTATTACAATTACATCCACATATATACTTAGCTCCCTAACAAGTCATGATGATTAGAAGGTGTTAGTAGATTTTAATCAGTACTATGTGAAAAATCAGTTGCATAAATACATAACTTGATCGTTAAACTTCGTCCTATTGAAGGTTTGTAATTTTTGACATGCAGAATATTCAATACCTAAAAAAAAGTGTTTTACTCATCTAAACATATTGGAAGTAAATATTTTTAAAATTAGGTTTATCTTAAAATTTACGATGTTAAATTACGAATATTCAGACACGGAATTATTAACCCTTGCGAAGGAACACATCGAGTTACCTCCAAGACCTCATTTAATACTGAGCGAAACTGACTTCAACTTCTCCCGAGCCCTATTTAGTATATCCTTATGAATTCGTTTCTCAACAGAGTCAGTAAGCAAGCGACACCAATCATCAAATGCCCAGTCTGCCATCTGCAAGAACGAGAAGTAGTTAATTCTACCAACAGATTTGTGGAAGAGCCAAGAAACCAGCCTTTGTTACAATTTTTAGGGTTGTTTCTCTGCTTAAGGGGAGAACACTAATGTAAAATGTAGGGATCGTTCAAAGCATTATAAAACCCTATCCGATGTTCAAGTGAGTAAGTCAACGTTTAGATGGTATGGTATGTCGATCTGAGGGAGCTTATTTCTTGAAACGCTTTTATTTGATTTCAAACTTGAAACTATGCAAAAGTATTCAATACAGAGGCAAATTGAATCAAGGAAGTAACATAATTAGTAAACTAATAATGATTAAATATCGCTTTATATATTTTCAAAATGTGAAGTTTCCATAAGTATTAACAATTTAATAATCTGTTGTAAATTTCACTACATGCCGCAAAAATATAATACGATCGGATATAAAAAAAAGTTCTACTCAAATAATATAATACATAGTAAATAAATAAATAAATAAGATAAATAAGTAAAGTACTTCAGTAAATAAACGTTCGAGTTGCTTCCAACGATGAGTACACAATCAAAAACAGACTAATCATTCTCAAAGTATTCTTAACCTCTATGTAGCAACCACGCTTGTAGTACTATTTAATATCTAGTGATTCACAAAAACTATAACATCCAACAAGTAAAAAAAGAATCAGTAGATGCATCTTGTATAATAACCCCGTAGCAAATCTTTAACTAGGTTGGGACTGAAATGGAGTAAAACTTTAGAAAAGCGTCGCAACGTGGAATAAGTAAGCTTAGCAGAGAAGGTGTGAAAAATTATTAAATGTCATTTAAACAGAAGAAGGGTGGAGCGGTTACATATTTGTCCAAACAAGTCGAGTTTTGGCTTAATAAAAGGGTACATCGGAGTGGTCGCCCGGTTAGGTTAGGTCACCCGGACAAGCCACAAGGATATGGTGAATAGTTCAAAGATAAACCGAGGTCCATGTCAGGGTTGCTCATTCCAGAGCAGATCGTCACGCTCACATAAGGGGACATCGTTTTGTTTACTAAGGATAACATAAAAAAAATTAACAAAAGGGTTCAATCTTTAATTAAAACCTGATAACTCTCAAATATGAGTTTTCAATTTACCCATCAGCATTCCATTGTTCAGCGTGTCACCGCAAAACTTTTGACTGTCGACAAGCAAGTAATCACCCTCCGTACAATCATTGGGAGCCGTTCCTAACAAAGATTAAAAGAAGCTGATTAAACTACCGTTTCTAAAATGAAATTCAGAAACATTCCGTGAATAGGTACAAATATGAGATTACCTGGCAACATGAAAGTTCCTTCCGTCAAAAGAATTCCGCAATTGCCAGTTCCAACAGCAAAGCAGACAGTAATACAGTAGTTATTTATCAGCTCACCCATACCTCCGTTGTAATTAAAGGTTTCGAGTTTTCCTGTTGCATCTTGGTAATACTGTATTTGTAATATTGGTTATTGCGTTAAGACTGGATTGATATTTGGTTAACTATATTTTTATTGCTACAACCTGACTGCATCCTGCTGGAGCGGCACAAGAATCGGTTGGATGGAATTGAACCAATCTTATTTTCCATGATCGACCATCGCTACCATCCGCCAAATTAAAGGTCAGTGTGATCGGTCCAGTGCCAGAGATAGGCAGGTAAACTGACGGACAGACAGCAGAAAATGGAATGTGTAATAATAATTATATGCCAATTGCCATAAAGCACCACAAGGATTTGTGTTTTTAGGTCAAATTACTATACGCCGCATTTAAATTCTAATTTTTAGCCAACGCCGACATCTAAGCACAAGGAATGGAAAACAAGCTACATGCAGTGTCATAAAATTATTCATAACCAAAGTGAGAAAATGTGCCTAATGAGTCAGAAGCACGCCAACTTTTCAGCATAATGCGGCAAGATAATCAATGGATGACAAACGGAAACAGTTATAAAGAGCATAGTGTGATCGTTGGGAACTAATTGATTTTAAAATGATGAGGAGTACATGAGTCAGTAATGATAGCGTAAAGCTGTTACCGGCTTTTTTCCTTCAATTCTCATATTTGCGAACTACTTACCTGCCTGACCCGTATTGTTTCCACATAAAATGGGTAAGATAGTTGTGGATCCTGACTGGGTAACTGTAAACGTATCATTCATGCAGGATCCGGAGGAAGGGCCTCGAATATCGAAGTTAATAAATTCCAAATACAGTTCCGTTGCCTATTTAATCAAATATAATTAAAAAGTTGCAATTTCCTTTGTCTTCCTTTCACACTGTTTATGAACTCAGCATTGCTAAACATTCTTACACCGGCCATAGGAGTAACTGTTATACTATTGCTCAATGGCCCCGACGTCGTAGATGGCCAATCAGGGTTTGTCCAATATGTGTTATTGGTTGTCACCGTCCCTCCATTAGATGCCTGAACTGTATGATATCGCAGTTCAAATTAATTAAACAATTGATAAATTACTAGATTTACGTCACTCAAAAATAATCATTTCGCCGTCCTTACCAACGCAACAGGTTCCAAAGCTTCCAGCACAAATGCCTGATGAGGTGCCTCCCAGATTTGTACATTCCCGATTGCTGTAGCAAGTTCCAACATCCTGGGAATCCGAATTGCAAGGGACGTTATCAAACGAAACTATGCTGAACAACCCACCCGACACAACTGAAATAATGCCAATTTTAATGCTGAATGACTCCGAATAGGGACACCGCAGAAACTGCTTCATCTTATCAAACTCTACCTGAGCGACGGGCTTCCCTTGAGCTGTTGAATGAGGGTACCATAAGCTCTCTATATCCATTAGCCCATCTGTAGACACTTGTATTCCCTTCGAATCCCACTCGAAACTCAGGTTTCTCACTTTGAATAAATCCCCCTTCCAAGCTGGAAACGGATAATAGCAACGACGCAAACACTATGCTGAGGGTGAAAGGTAAAACCACTGAAGGCAAGGCCCTCGGCCTGCTCACTCTAGTATGAACAGAGGTCATATTTTAGGGTACTTCACAACGACGATGGTTGCTGACAGAAGAGAAAATGAGAAATAAGTGGCTAGTGTGCCGAGGAGAGCAATCACCCAAGATGAAGGTGACTAGTGAACTAACTCGGGTTTGACCATGGTTTTTCAGACAGTCACAACAAAACTGTAACGAACTAACGGGAGACGTGTTGGATGTATTGTTTGAGACACCAGAGCCTCTGATAGTAAGCCCCTTGCGTTTTAGTTCCGGCCACCACCTCACCTATGCAGTTGGATTTTGTGACTAGAGATAACTAACTACATCGTTACTACGACTTTGTCAGTTCCATTTGCATGAAATTTCTTTATAGAATATTCATGAATTCCATTCATCATAAAATCTTTAGCTGCTGCATTGGATATGTGGTAACATACAAAAGTTAGTTAGTTGGTAGTACATTGGGAAAAAATGTTCATGATATCATGCTTCAAAGATAGCTTCTGCTTTGCTCCTTCACTCCAACAAAGACGTACTGTCAAATTCCAACTTGTCGGCACCATTCAACATTCTAACTTGTGAAGCATACATGACCTATTTTGTTGAAACTGAAATTCATTCATTCTTTCTCAGACAGAAGCAATGTTAACTGAAAAAGTGAATTAGTTGTACACGTAAAATACTTAAATGAGGGATCGTCACCACATCATAAACCGTTATGTGGGAGATAATCATATACGGCAAGTGGTTTAGATTTTCGGGCACTCACCAATCACGTTTATGTATGTCAGGTCAAGAACGACGTTTTCTTCAAAAGGTGTCCAAAGTACATGATATTATTAGAGGCTGTCATTGACATTGACAACTAATACATTATTTAACTAACTAAAACGTTGACTTTTAAAACACAATTCTTAAATACAAAAAATGAACTTCCAACGCCTCTAATTGACTATACCTGAGTTGCACCAAAACTTAACATCAGTTGAAAAATATTTTATTTAGTAAAGCAGGCGCATTCGGTAAAAACGCAATCGGGTGCCGCAACAAGCCACCCAATTTTCTAAAGCTGGTGGATACGTAGGCAGCAAGAGAAATAGGGGAGCAGCAAGCGGATCGATGAAAGAAGCAGTGAAAACAGTGAAAGTACATGTAGCCCCTGTCTCCAACTCCTGGAAAAGCGGTAGGACACAAGATAGAAGAAAGTAGACGGGCTGAGAGAACGGCTGTTGTTTTCCAGCTTTCCAGTTTCCCAACTCTTCGGTTTCCGATTGTGTGCACTAACTGCTAATTAGTTTTTGAATATAATGCCCGTAAAAAGACAATATTATTACTACACTGTAGCCAGTACAGAACTCTATTGTACCTTGTGCAACACCAAAAGAAAGTCTGTCATGTCACCTCTTACTGTTTTCCATGCAGGTACACAGATTAGCCGACGTAGATTTTTGTAACTTGACAATATCGGAGTGATTTGTTGTAATGCTCATCATTAGTTTTCTACAAGTCGGACAAGTTTTTGGAAATTAAAGGTAAGATAAATTTAGTTCCTTTGAATTGCACTAACTTTTTAGCTCAGGTGAAAGGCTTATTCAGACTTATTCGCTGCAATTTAAATTTATGTTTGATGTTTAGAAATTTTAAATATATATGTTTTACTAAATGCACTACACCAGCATATTATGGGAAGTTTGTGCATTCAAACTGTTAAATCTTTTTATTGATTTGAAGCGATTCATTACATTTTAGATTATTACTCGCTTGAGTAAATAAATAAATTAAAAAGAAATAAATTAAATGAAACATTATTGTGGGTTTAAATCATTTTTGCAATAGTTTTGTAAGCGCATTTGTACAACACTGCAGTACTATGTAATACGTAGTTTTTTAAGACAAAGTTTAGCCAGCTGTAGACATACATGGATTTTGTCGATAGTAAATGGCAAAGCCTCCTCCCACATCAATTTCGTTTGTTCGAACCATCACAGTGAATGGCCCATTAGTTGCATCTGAAATAAGTAACAATGAATAAAGGAGAAGTAAGAGTCAAGTTCGTGACTTTGCATTCTATTAATAATACTAATTTCGAAGTGACTCAATTCTGGCTGCTTCAATGAAAGCAGAGACTCCTTTCTACGCAGATTTCAAAGATTTAAGCTGGTTTACACGAAGAATCACATATTTTTTACAATATAACTTTTAAACAAACGTTCGCAGTCAGCCAGATATTTTCAAAGTATAACGTAATTTACCTGCATTACATTCAAAATGTTTAACCTTGAAAGAAAATTCATTCACTAGCCATTACATGTATACTAGCATATAAGTAGACAGTTTATCTTTTTTGAAATTATTAACCTGTTACAGGTGCGTCATCCATCATTAGTGTTGACTTGGAACCGTCATTTAGTCTTTCTCCACATAAGCGAATGCCATTGAGTATTATAAAGTCATCAGGACAATTTCGAATTCCTACGCCTGCTTGACCACTTGGTAATAAAAGGTTTCCTTGAGCTGGTCAAGCATCACGAAGCAAATAAATATGCATTTTTATTTAATTGTGTGAATTCAGCATTCTTTGGAATTTACGAGGGGTTTTGAGAGAGTTTATTAGTTTAGGTGAAGTAATAGGATCTCATTCTTACGATCAGCATTAACCACTTGAAATGGAAAGTATTGTCCATCGGGTACTAGATTAGTATAGGTAATACTACAAAACCCAGCCTCCTTTCGTATACAAATGGCATAATTTAAGTTGTTCTGTCAATTAAATAATGTTACTGTTATCATTTCATCATTGTTCAACTACCACTTAAATTAAATTTCCGTTGTTAAACTTGAGATACCAAATATTGAGGAGATAGGGCTGAATCATAATTGAAACTGGTCACGACCCCCATCGTTCCCTCAAAGTGCTGTAGGCAATGAGACGGCGCACTGTAGGTAGAGAGTGCTTCTTCAATTTGATTGATCTGGATGCTCCATGATCGTATACCTTCTCCTGTCGTCATTACAGACAGTTGTATTTGTGACTGCGAAGTTCCAGTTTCAATGTACACTGTAGGCAGTTGAAAAATTTAAATTTAACTGCATCGTTTACTTTCACTCAAGATCTAATCTCTAAAAGAAAATCTTACAGTGACTGCCAGAATTATTTCCACAAAGTATTGGAATTATGTTATTTGTATTTTGACCAGAAATCATAAACCGGTCCGACTCGCAGTTTCCTGCGTTTGGAGGTTGTAACTAAAATCCATTTTGCCTCATTAGTTTTATTTTATTGAAATAAGTATGAATCAACAAAACTGCATTGCACTTACTACAAAAGTGTGAAATTCTAGCCGAATGTGTTTAATGGAAGGACTCAATTTTTGTATATTTATGTTGCAAGTAGACACGCCACGTACAAAGGCTGCCCTTGAGTCAACAAAGTAAGTTTCGTTCCGATGAACTGTTTCTCCACAGGACTTGTAAACTGATTTTATAAATTAAATTTGCATTAGCATAACTACGATTCCTAAAATTAAATCAAAGTTTATGTTTAAAAACTCACATAAGCAGCATACGCCTAATCCTTGCGCACAAGGAGTGGTTCCAGCACCTCCCAAGTCAGCACATTCTTTATTATGATAGCATGTTCCATTTTCTCCACTTGGGCCAATGCAAGGTACATTTTGGAATCTGACAACCGTGAATAAACGTAAAACTGCAAATAGAATAAAAGTAAATCAGATATATACACGAATTATATCAATTAGAATTCAAGCCAACTTAAAATGCCTTACATCTACTCATATTGTTATCAAATGTAATTGTAGGTCGCTCCAATATCCCTTTAGGTCTTCGTGTAGTAGTTAACGGCACGAATGTTTCGTTGTAGTTAAATTCTGCAGGTCGTGCTGACGGGGAATCCGAGCTTGCAGCGTCCGGCTTCTCAGATTTCTTGACTATAGGAGGAGGTGTCATCTTTGTCCAGATCCACTCAGGGAATATAATTTTACGCGCAAAATCAGCTAGTCTAATTGTCGGATAGTTAGAATAAATTTTATGAAGTGGTCTTGAGTCATTCTTTAACTCTGTTCTGGGTGGTACAGCAGGAACCTTCACTGGGATAAGCCTAGGTAGCACCTTAGACTCCACAGATTCCCTCTCTTTCTTGGTACTCGTGTCATGAAAGGAAGGTAATGTGGTTTCTTGTATAATATCATCATCATAGACCACCTCACTATCGTCAACTTCATCATCTTGTTCTAAATCATTTTCGAACACTTTATCTGGACCCTTTTCCGCAATATCGTTTTCAGTATTGCATGATTCCATGTGGCATGACGAATGCGCAAGTCGCGTATTTTCACCATTTTCCGATGGTGGAAATGATGGCGCAGTAAATAAAACTTTTGACACATTAACCGTAGCAGGGATTTTGACCATGACACCACCTATTTCACGACAAAGTTCACATATCAGCACCAAAACTAAGGCTACCACTATATTTGAAATAATCTTTGATGACTGCATTTTGCCAGCAGTTGAAAGCTCGGAAGTTGCTTGAGTAACGACGGAAAAATTGTGACTGAGGCCACAGCACTGCAACTACGTCGATATCTAAGTCGTGATAAGAAATTATAACGTAGCATTTAGTACTGCAAGCGACAACTAGCATCGAATCTCAAGCAGGCTGTGAATGCAGCACTTCTTCCTACACTTTTTCGGCTTCGCTCTAATTACCGTCAATTACCATGAAAATCAAACTGATGTCGTCGTGTTAAATGCGAAATGTAATGCTAATTTCTCTTTTAATATCAATTCATCGCTAATGGAGGTCATGTAGTAGAACAAGAGACTTTAACAAGCATTGTTTCGTTTTCAGTCCGGTGTGAAAAAGTTCAACAATGGACCGAAAGTTGACAACCTGTAAACTAAACGAGATGATAGGGTATCATTTGAAAGAAAACCATTTAGCTAGACACATCTCTTGCATTTAGCGTTATCTTTTGTGTTTTATTGTTGAGCTGTGACGAAAGTGCAGAGTCCGATAAACAATGATAGTAAGAAACACCTCCTGTGACCTGAGCATCAAGACCAAGAGCAATCCTCAAAATTGAAGATGTTCATTCATCATAATGTATATGCATTGAGTTCAATGCTTCTCTTCGTTGTCATTGTCTGCGCATCTTGAGTCTTCCCTTTCTTTGTGATCATTCTGTGAGCGAAACGCTGTACGAAGCTAAGGTTTAAACAGGATGACTTGCGAAACTTTTGTATATTGTATGTCATTGTCACTGTCATTTCCATATCCGGTAACTATGACATGCTCTCATTTTCAATAGACTATTTTTTATTGCCTAATATTCGGGGACGGCAATTTTGAAAATGTTGAATTCATTCCTTACAACATGATTCAGTGACAAAAATAAAATATGATGTAGGATGATGATAACAGAGATTAGACTTTGCACACACAAACATATTTCAGAATGTATTAAAATAATCCATACATATAAATTGTGGGTGATATAAACATTTAAAATTCTTTTGTGTTTTTGCACTTATTATTTGCAACATACTTATGTATTTATGCTTTACATTAAAACTGGGACGATTTTTGATTTCAACGATAAGTGAATATAATTGATAATATAATACAATACAATTTCCGAAATGGCCATATATGTTATTAAGTTAAATTAAAAGAAAACCAAGTTGATAACTAGATTGGTTGTTTGGTGGGAAACAACTTTTAATCATAGTTTTAAACTTTTTACTTTTTACTTGCGTTATTTGAACCAGTAAAATAGGTTATGTTATAATTATAAGTAATCCGTTTTAAAGAAATGTTTAGGTAGTCCGAGTTGATTGAATCAAAGCGGGTAGAGTGAATACGCCTAATTTGGAGTTCACTCCTCGATATTTGCTACAACTGACAAAAGTCGTGCGGATAAAAATTGGCGAACTAATTAAATTAGGCACAAAGAAAAATAAACGAATCTGAAAAATATGATTACAACTAACTCCATTTATGCTACCCATTGGTCATTTATACCTTGTACAGAACATTGTTGTGGACAAGCAGTAGTATACAAAGTGGTATTACAATTTCAAATTTGTTGCTTACCATTGCAATTGCAACCAGTCATCACATCACCATTTCTAGTGCTACTAGTACAACATTCAATAGTTAAAATGTACTTTTAAAAACTTGAATTCATTTTTATTTTGCATTAGAAAAAGCAAGCTAATGTATACGAACTTCTACAAGTGAAAAGTCATCATACCACAGTATTATATACATTATTATGTAAATAGTTAAATGGCACTAGCTAATATTGCAATAATTTTACCGCATTCTTTATTGAAAAGGCATTTAACTTTTCCAAACATGCTTTTCTAAATCTGTAGGTCTGATACTTCAATAAGAAAGACGTTATGGGATCTGATCAAAGCTCACAACAAGGTCAGTCCAGAAGGCGGTCTAAGAATCCTAAACGATCTCAGTCAGCAGGGAATGAAAGTGATGCATCAGGTCGAAAACTATTTGGGGGCTCGTCATCTCCACGACCCAGTGTGTGCTCAGATTCAGACATTCCGTACATATCCTACGCAACCACTAGACCCATAAGTGAAGGTATATGCGTGTGATCGATAACTCAGATCACATAATTGATAAGGCCAGTTTGGGTAAAGTTTTCGAACTGAATAACAAAATAATACTTTTTTATATAGACACGCCGAGTGAGAGAAAGTCTAAATGGGGGCTGGATGTCAAACCGAAGACTCGGGAAAAACAGATTAATCGGGAAAAGCGAGATTCAAAGTCAAAAAGTGCTGGTAGTATTGTCGTTGTGAAGGCTGCGACGGAAACTCCTTCCGTTGAAAAAGACCCGCTGTACCTTAGATTAATGGTAATGCCAAAACATTATTTTAATACGAAGGACATTATCAAACTCCTTAATTTATTATTGTGAATGTCTACAGGAAATTCCACCATTCACGCCAATTATAAGAGGTAGTCTTAAAATTCCATGGACAAAAGACCCAGAGATTAGTGAGAAAATCGAAGTGACTCCAGTCTTTCGTATGATTCGGTTGTATGCTGAGGTACTACATCATCACGCGGAAACTGTAGCATCAGAACAGAAACGCTTAAGTGGTCAGGTAAAAGAGCTAGATGTACAGATTGATTCTATGATGGCTATTCTCCAAAGTCGACAAAAGTGCTTTGCTAAGTATGCTGAACGACTGAATAGAATTAATGAACTTACTAACGGCCTTTCTGCTTGTCATTGTGTCCTAAACAAGGCACTTGAGTCGATTGAAGTATTAAACAATATGCTAGCACCTGAAGATAGGTTGGAGCCATTCGTTTGGACAACTGGGTAGTTATCATGTGACATAGTTGATAATTCACTATTATTAACTGGCAACTTGTCGATCCATAAAGTTTCCCATATAAAATAGTTTATGGGGTATCAAAAGAAAGGTAATGTAGAAAGAAATGAGACAGAGATGACCTTGAACATTGGTTTATGGATAAATCCCCCTCCCCAAGTTGCCAGTTCTTTTCGTTCCTGAGTTACCAGGTTTACTTTCTCAACAGCTCAAATCAATAATAAATGTATGCGTATTTGGTGTCGTTACTTTGG
The DNA here is from genome assembly GCA_034697805.1 of Orchesella bifasciata. Lineage (NCBI taxonomy): Eukaryota > Metazoa > Arthropoda > Collembola > Entomobryomorpha > Orchesellidae > Orchesella > Orchesella bifasciata. The sequence continues at coordinate 24,313 of JAQGAP010000627.1, forward strand.
TTCTCGTTGTGAAGTATATACTAGTTTAAACAGTAGATGTAACAACAATGCGTACGTAATAGTCTATGCCAAAATTATTCAGCAACTCAAATCAACTGATCAACCAAACAGTGAAATTTTGCAGTGCAGCAATGATGCCTTTTGTTAATGCAAAAATACGAATAAAACTAAAGAATGAAGAGGAAATACTTTCATTAATACGTAAGCCAAAATGGCGCTCCAGAAAAAGAAAAATTGCACTCCATTTAATACAATGCAACAAACTATAAATAAAAGAATACAATATCAACATTACATAGTACTCCATGTAACTGCAACGAAAATTATAAGTATAAAAATGTAAAAAAGTGTTCGTAAATTGTAATTTAGTTAGGTCTATCACGTTAATGGTTGCGCATATTAAAACTCTTTGTTGGTTAATAAATACATCCTTCTGATTTAAAACGTAATTAAAAAACATTTCATGACATTTGAATTTACATCAAAATTATACATCAACATAAATCACTTTTTGTGAAACTAAATGAACATTACTGTGACAAGGATATTTGTGCGATTGATAAAAACTGTGTGTAGTCCAGAGCTGGTTTCTCGCAGCAGCAGCAGCATGCGATAACTTGCTGACTGATTACTATGCACAAACTGCATGTGAATGAATAAAAACGACTCCTTCGGTTCTCATAAATAACTCTAAATTGTGGACAGGACTTGAGAATGTAAGCTACTTTTTGTCAAATTTGCTACTTGCGTCACTCAAACTCTCGATAAAAACAGCTCACCTTTTTGCCATCACAAAAAATGTGAAAATAAATTATGATCTTGACAATGTTTCAGCTGCACTCTCAATTCAAATTCTAGCTCAATAAAAGAATTTGAATATAATATTTGCATTTCTCATTCAAGATAATAATATGGCGGATATTTACTCTTGCGCACTTCTATTGGTACACAAGATGTAAGCTAAGTCGTTTCCACAACGTTACGTGACCTTCCTTTCCAGTATATTATGCCAAGAGCTACTCACGTCAAATGCACGATACCAAAGTGCTACAATCACAAAAACAGAGAAATAGAGCTACGTAAACAATAGGAATAGGATATCTCTATTGACACTTTTCTTTCCGAGTTAGGCTACTAAATCTAATCGCCAGCATAATTATTTTGGTCATGGATAAATATATTACGGTATGGATTTCATGAAACAATTACGAGGCTACCTACCCCTGAAAATGCGAATGTAGTTAGGTAATAAAAAATAAGACGAAAATTCTGCTGCTAATAATCCTACTTGTCACAACGGAAATCACCTTTACCTTGCTAATATATGAAAATTAGCACTCACCACTCCATATTCCGTAAGCTACGTACCTAGAGTGAAACAACTCTCGACGGAGCAGAAAAACTACATCCGTCCGCCACCATGGGTCATTAAGCACGCACCCGTCAACCAAATGCATACTTTCCCCCATAAAAAATACGATACGGGTAATGCAAAACCGTCATTTATTGATCTCCATATCTCAATACTGGAGTACTGGTGCAGGCACGTGAAACAAAAATTATATCCGCAGCAAATGGCATCTAAGCTGTTCTCATTTTTTCATATATATGCATAATATGCTAAATTACAATGTAACGTTTGTTTGTGGCTTTGCTATATTATTGTGTTTATTTACGAACGGACGCTGGTAGCCTCTCAAGGAAAATGTGAGCTGAGAATCGACTCAACGTTGATATGTCATTTTAGCGTGTCAATAGTTCTTTTGAGTAAGTGCTAGGAATGTTTGTTTGTTGCCAGAGAAATCTGAGTTATTCCATCTCACTCCTTCGATTGATTACAGTGAAAACTCAGACAAGAAAGTCGTATGCTGTGTGGTGTCAGGGTCACACTTATGATTAAACTTTTTATAAATGAAACACGCTGCTCCTTTATTACAGTCAGTGAGCTGTGTACCTTTGCAGTAGACAGTCCTTACTTTGAGTGAAGTTTGCAAATAGTTGTGAGTAAGTGTGGTGTGTGCCTTGGTTCTGGAATTATTGGAACTTTCAAAGTTTCAAATTTGTCAAAATGAGTCGGTACGATGATTTGGATCACTTGATACAAGAGCTGGAAATGGAAAAGCGCTATAGGTGGGTAACAAAGCGTTGCTATCTTTTTGGTTTTGCAAAAGTTTATTTTATCCTTTATTTTATGCATTTTTCTTCGCTGAATTCTTGATACTGTCCAAATTAATTAACATTTTGCATGATTTATTATCCACATTATGAAGAGTATATTAGTCACTGAAAGAATGCATACAAAAAATTAATAAACATGAATAATCAGTTAAGCGATCAATAAAAAGGCTGATTAATAAGGCAAAGTGGGAATGATCCGTATCTTTATGATGAGTAATTGCAACAATTGAAAATTTAGCAACGATAAGAATACACATTAAGGTTGTGATAACTGATAACAAACCGAAACTCATTTGCACCATGAAATTCAGTGGTTTGAACTAAAATATGTGGACAAACAAGGGCGTTTTCAGTTTGCGGGAAAATATAAAACTCGTATGCACGGAGTTCGTATGAAATGATAAAAACAGAATTTACGAGTATCAGTCAGCAGAATACCTGTTCATGGTCAGAACTGCAACTGAAATCATGAAATGTTTGAGTTCACAAATCCAAAAATCACATAGATAGTGTAATTACAGGATTGAGTAGTAAAGAGCGGAGAAAAGTTGCAAATGTGCATAATATGAAAGCTCGTAGTAATCCTGTACAACGAGTAGCTTGGGTAGCGGGTTGCTAACAAGAGAATATTAGTTTTTGTGTGGCTGTGTGTGTCTTCTTCTGTGAATGATTAAAGGTGGCATTAGTGTAAAACACGCGAATGTGTTATCAAGGGAGAAGAATACCCGCCACCATTGCATCTTAATTAGAGGACCGTTAGCAATGATGATTGTGGTAATGTTTACGGGAGGGACGCATGAGTTCATTTTGATGGCTTTTGGGAGGGTGGAGGCGGAGCAAGAGACCACTAAATACGTAGTCATCTAATTACTTCACCCTGCTGCTCTTTTACTTACTCTTCGTAAAATGTCTTCTCGCTTCACCAGTCCTCGCACCTTTCTTTCTGTTCGTTTCTTAACAAAACCATCACCAACCGCACACCTCACTGCACTGGGAATAGAAAGACATAAAAATGCATGTGAAATGAGCCCAACCAACAACACTCGTTTCTCTAAACACTTACCAACGGCAACATGTAGTTGATATCATCGAAGTATGCAATAATCTTATTAAAATAACAAATCTGAAAACTGTGGCCACACTGTAGAAGTGTAAGTGAAGCCAGTTAAAAAAAACTAGAATCACGAGCAATACCGTAGGCAGTATGCTGCAAAAGCAAGAAAAAGAAGTGCAAGCACATCCAACATTCAGAGAAACCCAGAAAAATGTTGCTCATCATCATCATATTTATTTAGATTCATCATCACGATATTCCTGAATGTATAAATGCTCAAGAAGTGTCCATTGCATTGTGGTGCTGGTGGAGAGATGTTGCTCCTTTGTGCTGCGGGGCAAGCAAGATTCCCACGACCAATGCACTGGATTAGTACACCACCACTTAACCTATACCACCACACCACTCTGTCTTCTACTTTCTTATGCAAAGCATCTGTCCATCCGTATCATTTCGTGTACTGCATCCACTATCATCCTCGAAAAACCAACCTCGTTCTGACCGTGTCGTAAAGTGAATGCCCATTTCCCCTTATGCTCCCAAGCTCAAAGCGTTTCGTCAGCACTTTATGGGTTTTCGGATACAACAATCTGATCCATTCAAAAGTCAATGATTTTTTACGAAGCCGTTTTATGAGTTCACTATGTAAATTTCTGCATTCCATCCTATTTTTGCAGGGAAGGGATTGAGATGGCTAATTCTGATCTAGAAAAGAATATTGAGGATCTGGAAAGTTATTTAAGGGATCTGGATGATGTTTCCATTCGAGGTAAGATTTTGGTTGCAATCGCAACTCATGAGGATCGAGACATGGCAGTAAAAATGTTGAATGCAAACTGATATTCGTGTTTGATGTGCATGATATGATTAGCGGAAGAAAACGAGTGGAAAGTCAGATTTGAAGCACAAACAGCTCTAAACATTCACCTTTCTGATCAGAAAGGCTGGCTTGAATCTGAATTGGCGGAGAATCGATGGAAAATCCATACAGGTAAATGGCTATGTCCTATACATTTCATGCGTGTATGCATGTACCCACGCACATAGACCAACAAGCTCGCGTCATCTCCATGCAAATGTATTATTGCATCAGATTACATAGACTCACAATTTGTATCACCAACAAGAACTTTACATAATACACCGATGCCTCGCATTACAGGATCCTACCCGGATGCCATGAACTTTAACTTGGATCTGTTAACCGAGGTAGGAAGGCAGCAAGTTTTGAATTTATTTTTTTTATATATATGAATTACCTGCATGTATGCTAGTCTATTATTTTCAAAAAGGGTAAAAATTTAAACAATTCCGAATGAATAATGAATGTTTTTCATATATCATAAAGTTGGAATTGATTCGGTTGGTAAAACACATGGAACGTATGAGGAACGACTGTTATACAACATTGAGGGATGCAGAATACAAGATAGACAAGGAAGTCAAGGTAGTAATTGGTTTTCGTTAAACTTTCTTATAAAAGGCGTTCTTACATAATTTAAAATGCATGCTCACATAGTATATTCATTCGTGTGTGTGACGAATTGGTTGTAATAAACAGGAATACCATCATTTTGACGAAATGCGACGGTGTTACAAATCCGATTTAAAACATGCAACTCAAACTGTAGAGCGTATGAAAATGGAGGAATTGTTGGAACGACGAGGTGGCACACCTCCACTCTACTCACCATCCTACATTCGGTGGCTGTATGACTAACACGTCATTCCTGAACTATGCTTCGCACTTTCACTTAATATTCGGACGAATGCATAGCATTGAGAATTCTATTAACTCAATTGCTCATTTTAATTATTTAGAGACTCGCAGTCTTTAGACGAGGACTCGAACCCAAAACCTAGCAAGTCTAAAAGTAGGAGCAAGAGCTTATCCAAGGATGGACGTAGCTCTTCAAAAAGTCCAGGAAGAAGCAAAAGTCGAAGCAAATCCAAAAGGAGGGATGAGACGGGTAAGAAAATGAGCAATTTTTATGATCTCTACGGAATTATAAAATACGACCGTGTAATCTATTTTATGCCCGTTTGCACAATCTGTTTTAAGAGGGTTGGTGTGGGGGTTGTACACAAATATTGCAACGACTTGTAGTAATATTTTGGTCCGCTTTTTTGTCTTTCAATTTGTGAAGGTTTGGTTTAGTATGAATGTTTTATGTTTTTCATTTCAGAAGATCCTACTACAGATCAAGGGGCTGATGACGGAGGAACGGATCAAGGGGGTGACGATGATGACAAGAAGGGTGCGTCCGGTGGCGAAAACGGAAAAGATGGCGATAAGAAATAATACTGGGTGTTATTTTTGAAGCGTAAACTTATTTGTAGACAATTGACTCGGAATATATGGATTTATAATATGTTCTTCCATTACGCAAAAATGCTCTGCTTGTCTGTAGGCAATAAATGCTGACTGCTTATGTATTATTCATCTGAAATGTTTCCTTTTAATAAAAGTTTGTTGTTAATCTGCTATGAACGCTATTCTATTCATACTAAAAAGTTTAAACTAATGTCT
>JAQGAP010000628.1:0-30066 GCA_034697805.1 Orchesella bifasciata
AAAGTTATCGTGCCCACAGACAGACAGACAGACGACGACGACGCGATACAGAGTGATCTTAATATGTACCTAAAGGTACATAATAATAGGAGCCAAATCCCTGAGGGCCCACTCGCGAGGAGTCCTCGTTAGAACTATTAATTAACCGAATGTGAAAGTACCATTGCCATTCATGTTGCTCAAATCAAATCATGATTATGCCACAATAAAACTGAGATGGAAACATATATTCATATTCCGTTTTTCATAAAAGAGTATCCATATCCTTCTTGTCTTGCTTGCATTTTAGAGCTCTGTCCTTTCGTTACTAGAATGGGACGCGATTTTTTGTGCTTTACTGCAATGCATTGCAGTAATTAGGACTTGGAAGATGTAGAGAAGTACATGATCGATGCGTAGAAAATAGATACAGTAAAGCTAATATATTTGCGAATAGTTAAAGAAGAAGGACTTCTGCTCACGCTTTCATATTTAGGTATACCTCACTTCAGACAAACATGCTCATTCACAATGAGGAAGTATGACAAATGTGATGTAGACGATGATGTACTTCTTTGCCTAAACATCAGCATCCGTGACTGCCAAATGTAATCGCAATGCATATTATGTGAGGCAAAAAGTACATTAGCAATTTACGCCCCCAAACATTCTCTTGACCAGACCAACTTCGCAATACAAGATTGCAGAAGAAGCCCAAAGACTTTAGGTGCGGTTCATATTCACAGAGGAGGTTGAAACGATCGGACAAAACAACAAGGTATCTCGGAAACTTTCTGGAAATCTAGGTTATCAGCAATTAAACATCTTTTTTTCAAATTTTCATCTGAGCTAAAGTGTTAGTAAAACGTTGCAACGCGTTGTGATGTTATCGTGACTGTGGATGAAGAAAATCTGTACACAACTTTTTTCTTTGAGCTTCAGTACATCAAAATCCATCAGCAATCGAAATGCAAGGTGAGTAACGTAATATTAATAAATTGGATTGTATTTCTCAAAATTTTATTATTCTTATGTGCTAGTCTAACTGCATGAACTTATTGCAAACGGAAAGATTTTTTAATGCCGTCTTGTGTGAGTGAAAAGTAAGTAGAATGTTCTTCATCCTCTTTGGTTGTAGTTGTAAAACGTTTTTATTTTTGTAATCAAATTAAGTTTAATATCGTGGTTTGTAACCATATGTTTTATGTTGTGTTCTAAATGCATCCGTTTTCATCAAATTTTTTCGTATACACACTGCATCAATACACAGAAATGTAAGTACTTGTAGCGAGCTGGGTTTAGGTAGGACGATGCATTTTATGAGTATTTTATTTTATTTCGCTAAATAACTTCTGACTACTAGTCGCTAATAGCTTCAACCGAATCACAGCGTACTCCACTTTTTCTTGGGAAGTATGTAGTTCACGGTCTCAAAAGTAATGTTATCAGTTGCAGTCCGCTTTGTATTCTCACTGCATATAAGACATATTTTATAGGAAGCCTCGCAAAATTGAAGCAACTGCAATATACATGAAAATGGAAATGGACGGGAAACAAAACACGAAGCGGTTAGTAATAAATAACATAGCTGCATCTTTTGTGTGTAATTAATGCGAGAACCTGATATACAGTTTATAATTTAAAGTGTAAACTAAAAACAGATTTGTGATGGGACACAATTTTTTAGTTCAATTTCATTTTGGGTTTTTATGAAACTGTAATTAATATAATTTTGATTGGTTTCAGTACTAGCAGCAGCGATTTGGTGAAGCAAAGAGGAGAGTCTTGGTAACTGTACTGTATTACTAAAGGAAAGACAAATCTAGCTGTTTTGAGGTGAGTAATTACCTAACTACTATAAACATGAACACGTGTTTACCCATATATATCTGGTTTTACGTCAACCGTCCATTCATTTTCAAGTTCCAAGAACGGTGATGTAAACTCAAAATTTAGACAACGTATTTCAAATCCACGCCACATTCAAGTTAAGAAAAAATGCGGTTTTCAGCAAAATCATCGTGATCCCTAACAATTTTCGTCGTATTGAATGCATTGAATAGTTTACTAGCAGTGAGCTGAAAGTCAAAGTGTTGTTTTTCACCACGTTAGTAAATCCGCATACGCTCTCTGATAATATTTACTTCACAACACAAAGTAGTCAAAATGAAGTTTGCAAAAATTATCTAATTGTCTTTGATGTTTGCCAATAATCTTTTAAATTATAAATCATAATCAAATTCTTTCTAATAGCGACAGATGGGTTTCTTGTTCGAACGTTGGTGATTATTCAATGACAGCCAAGGAAAGAACACAGTTAATGAAATCTTAAAATCTTTTTTAAATTGCGATATTAACATTTTAATCTTTATAAAAAAGTTTCAAATATCAGGTTTCTGTATTTACATATGTATAACTTCCACATCCATATCATAAAATGTCATAATCCCTCAGTCTTTGACAATGCCAGTTATATCATTCTGCAATCCATACCTCATTCTCTTGCGTATAACTTAATACTTGTAACTCGAAACCAGCAGCAGGATATCTACATTTTTTGTGTAGACGTAATTTATATGTATGCATACATGTTTTACTTTTCAATTAAAATGTGGCAGCCTCATATCGATTCTTTACTGAATAATTTGCTTTAGAGTTTTCCGTTCTACATACTTCATCCGAAAAAATGTACTAAAGCATTAAGTCAAAGAAGTTTTATCGTAGTATCATTCCGCGTATTTTTATCGTCACACTACAAACTGAGAGCTCAAAGTTGCGGAATCAAGTACATAATTCTTTTTATAAAGTACCATAAAGTTCAGGACAATTTGAACTTAGGTCGAAGCTGTCATCACCATCGATTATAAAGAGTGACCTTGACCAACAAAATTTCAATAAAAATACAAATCAAGCAAAAAGAGCTACAAGTTGAGAGGATAGACAAACGACATTGCTACGATATTATGATTATGTCTCGAGCAAGCTGAGACGAAAACAAGGTTACATTCCACTCTTCATAAAATACTGTATTCGACTCCTTCCTGGTCTATTTGTAGAGCTGTCTGCCCTTTGGTCACTACAAAGAAACGTCATTTATGCATGTAATTGCAGTCCTGGGTAATGATATGGACTGTAGAATGCATAATATATTTACACAGTTCTGCAGCATAGGAATCCAATTTAAGAAAGAGACAACCAACGTATAAAAAGATATGCAAATGTTCAAGAAGGAAGTACATTTTCTCACTCTCTCAAATTGAGGTATACCCCATTTCACATCATCATGGCACAGATCTCAAGTAAAGTCCGATGTGGACTGAATATCATTGGGATATATGGTATATAACGTTGTACTTTTTTGCACACAAACACCAGCATTATATCTGCCGAATACACTTGCAATGAACAATATGAACTCATTTATGAAGATCCAAATATGTTTGCAATTTACGCCCCCTAATATTCTCTTGACCATCTACAGGATAAATGATTGCAGTTGAATACCAAAGGCTTTGGGTGCGGTTCATTTTACAAAAGAGAGTGGGACGATCTACAGGAGAATTAAAGGAGATCCAAGAAAATTCGAAAAATCTAGGGTTTCTGGAAATAAACATCATATTTTTCGGTTTCATCGGGATATCCTTCCACACTGAAAGGTTAGTAATAATTTTTTAACTTATTGTAGATGTGCATAAAGCGTATTTAGGTCTTTTTGTGGTGCTTGAACAATTTCTTATCAAAATTTTAATCAAAATTTTGTTATCCTGCACAGCTTGAAAAATTCGGGGACACTTTTTACTGACACACGTCAACATTGTTCAGTAACTGAAGCACAAGGTAAGTAGCTGAACTATAATAAATTAAATTTTATTCCGTTTCATTTTAATATTTTATTATCTGCCTCTGCTTTTAACACACGTTGGACTTAAAACACATTTAGTTGTAAAAGCAATCTGTAGTATATTAATTGATAACCCAAATTCATTGCAATAGAAAACGTTTCTTCACCAAAACTTACGTGCACGAAAAGCTGCTAATGTCACTACTTTTTCTAATGTCGTTGTTTGGAATTATCATTTTTTACGGTTTTCCTTTGAGTTGAAAAAGTGACACTTTTTTACCAGGAAAACTTCCTGCCGGCATATTTTTGTATATTTTACTGCAAAGTAACCTTATTAGAGAAGGTTAACTAATCAAAAATTTGCAACATCTAGATAATTACTTGCATCAAGTTTACAAAAATAACTTTACGGGACAGCAAACGAACACAAAAAACCCTTATTGATAAACGGTATTTGTATTCCGTGCTCAATCTATTTGTGTGGCTAATATTCAGTTGCTAGGAAGTGTAGTTTTATTTCTTGTTATTGGAAATACGCTCCTCCAGTTCAACTGTAAGTAAGCCACGACTCAATGATTTTTTAAAAACAAATTTTTGTAGAATGAGGGCTTTTTAAAAATTTTTTTGCAAATATGTCAATGTTTTTATGAGAAAGGAATAGCAGGTATAGTATTTGTTTTGTGTTTTACAATGTACGCTATTTTATAAATGCACCCTTGTAAATAACACACCAAACTTTTGGGCTTCATTTTCCTTCGCAAGAATATTGTTTCATAGCTGAATATGACGTGAGCTTTTATGGTACTCCATCCATTTGAATGGGATATATCATACCGAGAGTAGATAGTATTTGTTCTATTAAAAGAACAATTGTGAGTTCACAAAGTCTGATAATACCGATAAAATTCGTTACAAAGATAAAAATATAACTATTTCGTTTTGTTTCATTCAGCAGGTTTTCAAAGGCTGCTCACAAAAAATCAGATTAAATAGAATTGCAACTTTATTTCCGCAAGGAAAATCATTGCTCAAAACAACTCAAATAACGTCAAATCAAATTTTAAAACTAAAAAATCATTGCACAAGTTTCAAAGTATAAGAACAAAATTTAACGCTTCCCCGTTCAAAGCAATTTAACCAATAAAAAACTTTTCCAATCAATATGCTAAATATTAGATAGCTTGAATTCTGGAACCTATGTTGAATACTGAATGCAAGATATAATCAGAAAAAAGCAAGCCGTATGTATCAATGAAGTTAAAAATCCTTTAATTAAAATACAGGGTATTGTTTGACGTTGATGTTCCAAAGAGTATTGCATCGTTCGATAATTCCCTTATCTTTTGGAAGTTATGTCAATCAAGTAGGTGTTTTTGATATGCCATATAGTTGCACTCCAGATGAAGATTCTCATTAGAGTAGAGGTGATGAAAGCATTTTTATCAATGAATTTGTAATTTAATCTAGTGCAGCTCCGAAATGCATTTTTAATCGTATTCAACTCTAACTAAAAGGTACATGTTTGATTTTTATGTATTCTTTCCTTCTTTCCAGGGGCTCATATTTGTTTTGTAAAGGAACTAACTGGAAGCTGCCGCAGCATTGTTACATCACCCAGTTCCAGTTTTCAACTCTTGAAAAACTGAGAAAACATTTATCAGAAACAAGGGCGGCATAGAATGGCATTCTAAAACAGGTTTCTTTGCAATTACTGGTACGATTCTTTACTTTACTTTCATTATCATTATTTTTGCCTTAAACTCTTGTGAATTCGAAACGCCTGTGAAATATTAGGAGAGAATTTTTGGTGCATGGAAGCTTTCGTGAATGATATGCCTTTATTAACGCAACGCAGCAAGTTTACAGAATTCAAGGGAGAGCGGAGGCTGAAGCTCCGTCCGTCCGTCCGTACCACTCCTATAATGTATTTGAGCTTATACATAGCGTAGATAGGCGTATGGGATAGCTGAGCCTGAGCTAAGCAGCAAAAAGAGAAGAGAACAGAACAGGAAAAGCATAGATAGGTATGCTCAGCAGAGCGAGCAGTGTATAGAAGGTAGATTAAAGCAGGACAGTATAGCGAACAGGATAGAACAGGAATTACAGGAGAACAAAGCATAGCAGAAGTTCTATTAGCTAAAGAACTAGTTTAAAGTTGAAGCCATTAAGTATAAAGCTCTGCGTTTTCTACATTTTAACAGAATTTATTATTATAGCTACATTAAAAATCGAAAAAACAGCGGTTATTATTAAATTTTCTTAATTTCCTTTTTTTCTGTTCAAAATGGTTGTAGATAAATAGTAGCCGATAAAATTATGATGGCAGGATTTCCTATTTAGTGCATTTAGAATAAAAATTTACACTTTCTCATCTTGCCATCGAACTCATTCCACATTGGCAACTTTGTTTTTGTCAATTTCCAAATACATATCAACAGAATTTTTGGTTATCCTTGTACTAAATGCGTCTGAGCATCCGAACTCAACTACAACGCATAAAGGTTTTTTGCCGGAAAGTAGTGAATGATTGGCTCCACTTTTTGCCGACAATGTTATTCCGTAAGTGTAATTATAATGACACTTCAGTCTGCAATGGTTGCTTTTCATTTTGTTTAGTTAAATTACAAAATTTAATCCAGGAAATTTCTATTATTTTGCTAGTATAATTTAAAAAATTTGGTTGATATATGCAAGAAAAAAAGGCTATAAATGGAGAAGTGATGCCAAACAAACAAACGGTCATACTCAAAATGTTCATCATTTTTGTAGTTAGTTGCAACACAACTGATTGACTGGCTTCAGGGGATTTTTATCTGATTGTTATCGTAGCAGTCGCCAACATCTCAAGTTGTTCTATTTTGTTTCAAACATAATTATTCAGTACTGCTGTTATTTTAGCAGTCAGTCACTCGCATTTTAGCAGTCAGTTATAAGTTTTAATCGTCTCCAATGTAGAAATAATTTTTGTTTGAAATTAACTTGCATTTATTTCACATTTGCTTGAATATTATTTTGTAGGCATGTTGTTGTGTTGACTACATAATATCTTTCTCTCAAATTTTACAAACAAAAACCTCAGTTACACTTCCTCAGGACATATGTACATGATAACTACATAAATCTTGATTTTCAAATTCTATTTATATTGAAATGAAATAATTTTCTTTGTTTAATTCAAATAGATGTGGAGAAAGCTGAATAAAAAAAGCAAGAACATTGGAATGAATAAAATAAAAAATTAAATCTGGATTTGAGAAACTTGAAAATTACAACTGAATTAGAGAACCTTCAAAATCAGGATTGCATTTTACTGTACAGCTTGCAACTATGTAGGTAGGTGCCAACCGTATTGTTTATGTGATTGTTTTTCGACGTAGTTACCTTTTGAATAGTTTGTATTTGCTTCTAATATATTTGGCACGTTTGGTATTTAGCTACTTTTTAACTAAATTTGATTATACCGAATTAATCAATAGTGAATTTTAACTTTTCTGCGAATGCATACGGGAGCTTTATTTAAAAATTACAGGTGCAACGACGTCATGACAAATAGCTGCATTGGAACCTACGTAGCCGAAGCAAATTCCTGCCATCAGTTTGAAGTTAAGCACACATTAAAACTAATACTGGTCACTGAACTACGACATTTTATCGTATAGATTGACTTGTAAATCAACTAATAAGTACATAAAAAATTTCATAAACTGTTGTAAAACTTATTAGTTACAATTATAGCAACTTGTATTCCGTCCATTCCTAAATTTATTACGAGACGATTTCACAAGAAAGTCGATGCCTAGAGAATAAGGTAACTTATCGAAACGAAATGAGAAACTGATTTCAGCGTTTCGATGTTTCTAAAAAATATATGAGTGGTTTTTAACATCACAGCACAGGTTATTTTCAAGTAATGTGTCCATTTAATATAGTTTAAATTAGAAGGTGTATTTAAAGACTGTAAGTTGTACTCGGTGGTAATGTATGGTTTATGCAAATGTTAAAGAGTATGACACTACTCTTGGAATGACAAGTCAAAAACAAATGGGCAACGAGTCGTTTGGAATGCAAAGAAACGATTGCAAAAGGTCCCTAGTTTAGGATTACCTGAACTTAAATACTAATAATTACTACTAAGATTTTAGGAACTGCTTAGATTTGTATCGTCGGTAGCCTTTGCGGAGTTGGTACGCTACGGTTAAAAACTAAAGTTAAAAGTAACCTAAGTAGGAAAAACAATTACATTAGGAATTAATTATCATCAGGGCGTGATTAAAATTACAGTTACCTAGCCGTTCATACCTACTAAACACTTGCTACGTCGTTTACCTAAAAACTACTGGACTTACTGAACCTTACTGTCTTGGTTAAAGTAAAGTTTGTAATAATTCAACAACAAAAAACCCTCATTTATTTAAATGTGGTTAGAGAAATTTGCTACAGGCATACATTTAACGGATCGAAAATGTTATTTGGTTTTAAAATGAAAGAATGAGTACCTTAATGTTGCTTATCCAGCTCGTAGTTTGCTGATTGAAAATTTGATTACTGTTGTTACGACTTCATTTAGGTAACATTGATTACCAAAGCAACAAATGAAATTTATAACCACCTCATTATTTACGGATATGTGCTGGTATTAACTTCATCTTGCGCTTTGGTTCTAAAATATCTCATAATCTGAGTTATAAATATTTTTACCGGTGATAAAGGTATATTTACAGTAAGAATATTCACTACAAAGGATGGTCTACCTATACTTGCCCAAAATATAATTTATAATTGAATAATAATTGAACTTGAAATTATATTACATGACGGTACAACAAGGCAATGATAAATGCACAGTAGCATTAAATCACAACACCAATCAAAAGGAATGATAGAGATTTTTGTTTGCTGTTCGGTTTAGCTCTAATTTAAAGGGACGGAAACTTTATTTTACATTAGACATCTAAATAATGTCTTATAAACTGAAAAATGGACGTCTAGATTGGGGGGAACTGATATATAATTTAACTAGATGTCTAAAATACACCAGTGTCAGTTCCATTGAGTGCTATTGCAATTGAGCTGTAGGAACAATTTAAGTCTTTTATTATCTCCATTGGTACGTAAAAGATTATTTTGCTGCCGGACTAGATTTGCAAAAAAAAAAACGTTTTAGTTGTTGTTGACGTATATGAAACTTAAGACTTTAACAGGTTAAAGGCACATGAACAGGAAATAAATGTATATCAATGGTCAGTGTAATTTTGACAAATAAACGTTTAGAAACTTCAACTAATTAGGACAACAACTTTAAAAAATAACCTCGATTTAACTAGTGATTGTTGTAACTAACAAACGCTTCATTTTTTGGCAATCTGGTAGGTAGTGGGCTCTGGTGGTTAATCCAATGTTTGTAAAAACGTCCTAGATATTTGTTATTTCATCTCTGGTACATACAACTTTCAGTTTTGCAGTGTCCAATGGCTTGTCAAAGCTTACGTTTCTTTAGAAGTTGAATTGCTAGAATCCGATCTCAAAACATTGCAGCCATGTTAGAGACTAGAAACAATTTTACCTAGGGAAGGTAAGCATTTTTCACTGTACACAACTTAAAAACTGAAAAAAAAAATCCGAAAAGATGAGACATAATTAAGACAAGAATTAAAGACTCGTTAATTTGCAATTTAAACCATAGCATTTCAACGTCTTACAAAGAATGTTTACAACAATGCACAGGGATAAATACTCATCGCTTGGAAGAATTCAAGTGGTTTAGGAAGTTTTTGCAATTTTTTAGATACTATTATATTTTGTGCTTTGACTCGATTTTTGAATTATTATGCCAGGTGAATGACCGTTTCCTTCAAATTTGTACTTTGATTGCGAATCGTTGTTCATAAACTGTAAACAAAACCGAAATAATATATTGTTTTCAGAACTCTGATTTCTAAACGGATTATATTCATGGATAGGCTGTAAAAACGTAGCCAAAAAAACGAGAGAAGTATGTAAAATGTTTTTCGTTTTGATGTCAAAGCTCAGCGTCCGTTATGGGATATCAACCCAAAACAAATAATTATTCAAATTGTCGGGCGATTAATGTAAGCAATCAGCTACAATGTCCAAGCAGTTAAAAAATATAATGCAATAATTTTGCTTAAATTTCTTAATTCTCAAACGAGAGGTCTCTTGAATTGACAAAATTTATTGCCAAAAGTTCTTTTCTTGTTCAACTGTAGTACTTAAGCGTCACAATATGAAATGCCAAAGACTATTCACTGTTTTGGAAGTAATGTATTGCCTTTTCCCCCCGGTTTCTATTATAATCGATGGAAAAATTGACTAAGAGGTGATGTATCTACTTACTATTCCAACAAAAAGAAATTTTTTCAACGACAATCGTCGAGCGAATACGAATATTATTAATTTTTGAATTTTTGAATTATCAATATAAATTTTCCACTTTAATTAGACTTGAAGTGATTTGAATCAAATAAATCTGAAAAATGTTTGATTTTTGTTTAGCGATTTAAGTTGAAAAATAGACAGCCAAAATATTGTTGATCGACATCAGCGATAAATGTAAAAAAACTGTCGTTATTCCTTTACAGTTAAAAAATTGCAGTGATGAATACAGTACCGTTTAATTTCATCACGACATTTTTGGACAGGCTGAACAAGTTTTATAATTTGGTTTGCAAAATTATGGTGGATTAATAATTATATTAAATAATGCCACTTTACAGATGGGTGGTCGCAAACATTGAAAGCACAAGTAGTTATTTAGTCTTGAAGTGGGGTAAGTAATATTTTGGGTTTAAAGTATGCTTGCGGGTAAACGCAGTAACAGAACCATACTGATTAAAATATAATGTGTTCATATTGCATTAGCTTTAAAAAAATGGTCCAATACAAGTTTGTTATCCGTCAGTTTCATGCCATGGATAAAATTCAAAACGACAATGTGACATCATTTTGACGCTTGCACTACACAATCAAAAAACTACCCTCGTTTTTCTAAAGCCTCAAAAACGAATTTTGTATAACAAAATATTCTTACTTAGCTGTTTTGATGCCTTTAGATTAGAATTATTAAATTTTATTGGTAAATTCAAGTAGCGTTTAATATACCAGGCTGTAACTCAATATGAAAAAACCGTTTTAACTGTTAAATAAAAAATTTAATTTGTACAAAATATATAGCAGAGGCTTGTAAGAGTCACATTTTGTGCTTTTCTCAGTAATTATTACCCTAAAAATTACTTACTACTTCATGTGTGCAGAATCTTTTATAACGTTGTAACCAGGTTAAAGGAGGAAAAGGGAGAAAAAAGAAGGGATAGAGGAAAAAGAGAGGAAAGGAAGAAAGGAGAGAGGAAAGGGAAAAAAATGAGAGGAAGGGGATAGTAGGAAAATACGACATATTAGATAGGAAGTTTAGGAGAAATTTAGGGACTGGGAGGAAAGGGGAAGTTCAGGAATAAAGGAATAATGCACAAAGGGAAAAAGGTACGTGTGTATACTGTATAAAATATAGGCATAGCAAAAACACGTTCAAGTTCAACTGAAGTTTATTTCTTAGTGTAAACGCAAATTTACAAAATATTAGATTCAATAATATGTAGAAAACCTCCAGAAGTTTATGCTAAATGGGAAACCACGGATGCATTATACTTCAAAATATTCTTCTTAACGTTGCTTGGGGTACTGGTTTTACCATAATGACCTCTTTTCCGTTCGTTTTCCAAATTCTGAAAGTAAGCAGCTCTCAGTTTTGAGAAGCGGCCATCAATGTCGGCTTTAAGATTATTCAGCCGGCCTGATTCACCAAAGGGTTAAATCATTTCCAAAATTTGGTCTATGGTGGTCTGCAGCTGGAACACCATCGGATTTGAAACCACTTCGTCCAATTTTTTTTTCAAAAATTGATGAATTTTTTTCAACTGACAGTTTTCTTTGTACTCCATACAGTATATTTGAAAATTTTCAGGGGAAAATCCATGATTTGTTTTGTAGTACTCTAGTTGACCTTGCAAGCCTGTCGGTTTGACAGCATCACTCTTATCTGAAGGAAAACCAACACTTGGCATCATGCAGAAAGCAACTGCATAAAAATCCGGCTGTAATAATACGCAAAGTACTAATGACGTGACAATAACTATAATAAATATTATTATGAAAGAATATATTCTGTCATACCGGTAGCGTCTTTTCATTTTTCAATGATGATCTTATTAGTAGTTTACGAGACTTTATGATATCCTGTTCAGCACCCAGCGGTCTATTTTGAGGTGCATCCTGTATTAAAAAATGAAATGGACTCTAATTATCCTATTCTTAAAACTGAATCTAAGTACCCTTTGATTGATATTACCTCTCTTTAAATTCCCCCCTTGGAAGTAGGAGGTATTGCTGGTTTAAATGAAGATGGTAAAGTTGGGGTAATAGATTCCTTCACCACTCGTTTTTCAAAAAAAGTTTTCAAATTTGTGTCCCGAAGGATTACAACGATCACATCAGTCGATGCTGATGTGTCAGTGGGGTAAGGTTTCTTTAAATATCTCCATCTTGTTTTACTTTTAGAACCATGATTGGTTTTCCAACATATTTTGCCAATTCACGCACAGCCAATGGTGTGGGAACCCCGTCTAATTCTCTGGACATCAGTTCCTTGAATTTACCTTTCGGTTTCGGAAATTTATCCGATGTGGCTTTATGAATATCTAGGGTCAAACTTGCTGCTAGAAGCCTCATTTTATTATCAAAATTTTTTGTTGTTCCCCTAGTGGGTGTCATTGACATGGAGTTGTAAAAGGAATCCACATTCTTTACCACTTTGCCAACCACGTATTTACTTTTGTACTCCTCGGGTAGTAGTTCCGTGTACCACTCATCAATTGGCTGATCTGAATGAACCACTGTTTTGTAGTCACGCAAATATTTTTGGAATTCGTTCAGTTTTTCCTTGATACTTCGAATTGTTTCTGCGGCCTGATGATTGTAGCAGTAACCATTTGTAATTATGGCAGAAACGATGGTTGTCGTCTCCGTGTCCAGTATTTCGGATTCTGAATTTGACTACAAAGAAAAAGGTATTCAGTTTGGCATACAATTTTGATTTTAATGTTAAGCCTACGTATCAGTATTAGTGCTAGGTTCAAATTCCCGATAGAAGTTTGTTTTTCAGCTTTTGTATGTTTATTTCAAACATTCTTCGTTGTACATATAGATCTGCATGTCCTGCATTATCCTAATTCGTAACCTTGAGTAGGAAGTCGAGGCTGTTGCATCGTTTCTGTGGAAGTTTTTACCAACTTCATGAAATATCTTGTTATAGCGGTTCAATGTGGTTGCCTTTTAAAACCAGGTAAACAGGAATCTTGTCAGCGTTTTCATCGTTGAGATTATAAATTGTAGTTATATGTCTGCCATGATCACCCATTTCTAGGATTTTAATAGGTCGCTCAATAATATCTGTCGTAACCGGAATGGTGACATCAGTTGCCAATTCATATGGTTTGATGGTTTCTTTTACCAGTGTTTTAAATGGGCGGCCTAAAACTTATTTACCATTAAGATATTGCTAAAGAATATAAGAGGAAGCTTAGATGCAGCAAAGTTATCGAATGAAACTTTTATAGAGCTTCAAAATCATCTTCTACGTATAGTGCTGGGACAGTAGCGTTAAATATGTCCTCTCACCACACAGTTAAAACACAGCACGAAGCGAGATCTGGGTTGGGATGGAGACGGAGGTTGCCGAGAATACTCAAGGCATGGAGACAGTGAGATACGGGCCACACGACGTTGTGGAGATGGAGTAGCGCCCTTATTGCGAAAGGTCACAGCAACAGTAGAATTGTCAGCAGTAGATATCTGACCAATGGCATTAGACGGGACGGGGACCAGAACAACAGTGTCAATTATAGTTAGGTATAAGGAAACCGAGCGCACTGGCATTAAAAAACGGACGCTTAGAGTAACTTAGCTTAATGGTGAAGTTTCTGCAAGAAACATTTATAGCGTTCGCGTCACGGCGCGATCTTCTGGCTGACCTTTTACAGCAACCTGTAAAAATATTGAAATAAAAAAATTGGTCAATTTGGTCAAAATGTATATATATATACTCATATGTGACAAATGTCCAAATTTGAAAAAAAACTTCAGGAATTTGAAAAGGAAAATTCGGCGGAGAGACAATGTATCAAGTATAACATTAAATGCGTAACTAAGAGTCTTGCCCTCCGAGAACTTTTTGATAATTTTAGGTGATTGAATTGCCTCGATTTGATCCAACACAATTTTATGTTTTACATTTTTTGCATAACTTATCAAGTTAGCTTGAGATTTGGTTATGGTATAAACTTGCAAACTGGTTGCAAAACCACAGCACAAATATATGGCTGAACTTATGATGAATAGGGTAATTTGTCTGCCAAAGCTAATTTCATTCTTATTAAGTTGAGTGTGTGATTCAACAACGTATCGTTGCAACGGAGGTTATCAAGATCAGGATCGTCCATTGGGATTATATCTCGCTCATTAGATGGTTTGAGCTTCTCGACCCTAACAGTTTCCCGAATTGTTTTTCTTCCTTGATGAGCTTTTGCTACGTAGTATATGTCGTTTTTTTGGATTTTTATAAAATGCAGGTGTATGTTCAATGATAGGATATTTTAAGATTTATTGATTAAAAATGACAGAAAGGTTTTGTAAATTGTATAAAATATTAAACTTCTTTCTTAAAGTTCTTTTTAAAGAATAAATTTCCCTGGTATATGGTACAAGTTCCTTTTTCACACATGGCACAGTCCGGGCGTTTCTTTTCACCGATCGTTTGGTGGTAAACACCTTCCAGCAACGGGTACACGGAAATAACGGTCCAGTTCTTCTTCCATGACAGCCAGTCGTGCGGCGCCGAAGGATGTCGGCCCTTGTAAAACTTATTCCACATTCCGTACATCTATTCCTTATTCCTCGGTGCTCCCGATCGACATGCACCGCTCGTTGGTGCTGGTACACCAGTTTACAACAAGTACATGGGAAGTGTCTTGCTTCCCGTTGTGCTCTTGACATGGGGACCCGTGGTTGTGCTTCGGGAACCCTCCACTCTTCTTCTAATTCTTCCGGTACGTGTACTTCCTCCTCTCCTACACCTTTCGGTTCGGGTATCAGCTGTTGTGCCCCTTGCTTTCGATCTCTCCGCGCAGCCCTTTACCTTCGTCCAGTTAGCTGTTCTTCTAGTCGAACTCTTTCTGCTTCCCGTTGAAGGTCAACAGGCACCTCGTCTCGCTCAACCAATATGCGTTGTACACGTATCCCACAGTAAGGGCAGAGAATGAAATTCAGACGTTCCTCAACTTCAAAACGCTCAGACACAGAGTTCAAAGCGGCGTAGCTGTTTCCGCAAAAATTGTGTTTCGGTGCGCAAGCTCGAGACGCCCGAAAGACGTGCTGTTGCAAAGGTTGTGGCACGATGTTGCAAACAGTACCTCCAGTCTTCCAGTCGATTTTCCCTTGAAAAAATGAACAAAATTATAGTATTTTTTAATTCTCTTTTAAAATTCA
Organism: Orchesella bifasciata; assembly: GCA_034697805.1. NCBI lineage: Eukaryota > Metazoa > Arthropoda > Collembola > Entomobryomorpha > Orchesellidae > Orchesella > Orchesella bifasciata. The sequence continues at coordinate 15,377 of JAQGAP010000628.1, forward strand.
ATGTTTGACAAATTGTTTTAATAATTAATTAGTTATCCTTACCTTTTATGTTCAGGATGTCCATCCTTGAACCATTGATCTTCAACATTTATTGGTACTGGTAGTGGAGCTACCACTTGCACTTCTCCGAACCCTTCTCTCAAGTTACCTACAGGCCGCACGATTGCCAACGCTTTTAATTTTTAAGCTCAAAAAGTTTTTAAATTGAGAAAAATGACTTGTTTCATATAAAATATAACGAAAAATAATTTACATTTGCTGCACTTCTCTGTACCGTTGTTCTTGAGCAACGATCCTTTCTTCACATTGGCTGGCTAAAGACAGCTCTCCATAAAAATTAACAAGTTCCCTGTGAGAATGAAGATCAAGTTATTAATTATTTAAGTACAGAAAATTTCAATGTTAAAAGTGTAATATAAATGATAAATTACCTGTTCCTCTCTCCATTTCCCAGTTTTTGTCCCACACCTTACGGTCCGTAGCACCCGTGGCATCTTGTGCCCTCTACAGGCTCGACTTCACGCTGATGCCATGTTGAACAAATGATCAGCAAGTTCATAACATAGATCACATTCTGTTCTTAATTCATCCATTATATCACTTGTTGTACTTTTTCTTGATGGACGATGAGGAGCTGATCGGATGAAGAGAGCCATGGCTTGACTTATGTCCCAGTTGGACGGATACAAGACGTGCAGAAAAAATGGGCTTACCTTCAAGCAAATTTGGCATTTTTTTACTTTATGCATGCGTAATATAATGTAATTACTAGTATATAATATACAAATATATATTTATATATATCAATTAAAAGTATAATGTAAATAAATAATATAATTCTATGCTCATGCGTAATATAATGTATTTACTGTAATGTATTCCAAGTAAAAATTGATGTAATAAGTATGAATTTGCGTATAAATTACGATTGCATGATATAAAAATGACTACATTGCTCACAAGAACACAAATTTTTAATACTAATTATTCTAAAATTACAAAGGAATAAGGAAAACAAACCAGGTAGGGGACAACATCAAGCCCCGTAGCAAGGGGAAACTCTTTCATTAACACATCCCTAACTTTTTCACGTAGTTCCTGCACACTTTTATTTTCTTTAATGTCAGATTCGCTCCTGTCTATGACTTTGGTTTCTCCTTCTCCCAATCTTTGGGCTACAAATCTGTTAAAAGTAAGTAAAGAATTGTTTACGTCACGGGTTACATTGAGTGAGCACGGACAAAAGTTTAAGGTTTAATATGTTATTGTAATAACGTTTTTACATCTTCATTCCGGTTACGTCGTGTCTAATCATAATTTATAGCGTTAAACTCTGGATAAATCGTATATTGCTAATGTATCGTAGAAAATGTGTATGGAATGTGATATGCTTGTGAATGGAACACCTAAAGTTACTTTCGTTTTGACCCTAACACACCTCCAAGGCACTCCAAATGGATTGTTTATGCTCAGAAAGAACGGCAGTAACTTATTGGCGCGCTGCTATTACTGCCACTTTGTCGGTCGTGGTGTTAGAAATAAATTTAGGAGTTATGAAACCATCGGCGCACTCGAGGTGGGACTCTAAAGCCAATGAGTCTGGGTGGTGAAGTCTGATTATTGGAATTGCTGCACTGGCTGGGGATAATTCCATAGTCGCCGGAGCACGTGGCAATCATCCACCAGAAGTTGACCCAGTCTTGGGTTCGTCTGAGGGTGGGGTCGCTTCCACCACGTGCAGAAATTTTGAGATTATGTCGAGAAAATTGTCAGATAATGCGAAATATTGTACAGGGTTGGTTGGGCAATGCCTCTCTCTGTAACCTTGTAATGATTTCAAGAGGAAAGTCTAAACTAATGTGCATGTGTTTCTCAGTAGCAAATTCAGTTTACAATCTTGTGTTTGTGATCTAACCTTTTGGTGGAGTGATTTGAAATAATCTAAAGGGTCGACAAAGTTGGTCATTGTTTTGGGTGAAAAGGAAATTGTAATTAAGACGGTTTACTTGCTCGCACAATGTAGTGAGGAGTGAATATCCAGAATGTATGATGGCTTGCAGAAAACTGCAGCATGAAAAATAAAGAAAGCGAGGATGTGTGTATAAGCACAACGATTGTAGTGTCCAGAATAAAATGTATCACGTCAAGGATATAGTAAGGGTGGTTATAGGTTTAAATGAACGTACAAATGGCCAGTAGTTTGTCTGAGTACATTGTCCATTTGTAACCGAAACCAAGTCAAAACGTAACAAGTTTTTAATTTTAATTCATCCGCTAATTTCTGGGCTTCGAGTGAGCCTATAAATCGACTTTTTTGCAAATTCCTTCAACAACCGTTTGGTTGCGTAATAGCTAATAGTTAGTTTTGGAGCTTTCTCTTTTGGCTCCTCAGAGTCTTTCGGATGAGCACGTTTTGAGGTGGAAGGTGTAGGATTAGAAGAGACTGTTTCGGTATAGAAATCAGGAAGAATTTGCTTGTGGATACTTTGCTCTCGACGAGTTGGAGGGAGTGAAGTTTTGAAGGGTAGGATCTCGTTAGGTGGGACCATTTTTAGTTCAGGATATGGAGGTGGTGTGGGAATGAGGAAAAGGAAAGCCGTCCTCATCTCAGTCAGACAAGTGTGAGATGGGTCATGAGCTTTCAAATAAGTCTGAATGGATTCAGCGAGGAAGTTCTCAATTTCAATGAGAATTGTATCTTTTAGTATGCTTTGTGCCATTGTCATCAATATCCATTGTAGAAAATACGTTTAAATTAATTACGAGAACAAACGAAAAACATTTATTTGCGCCGTAATTCTACTATGGAATCCGTTAACTAGGGTAACGGTAAAAGACAAGACAAGTATAAAGTGTCGCCTTCTCCTAAAGTTTAGGATATTTATAACAAAAAATACACTAAGAAATTGAATAACGGACAGCAAGGTAACTTATGTTTGCAACAAAATTTAAACATACATAATCTAACTTTAAATTTTGGTATTAGGTAATTAAAAATCGTAGACCATTTATTGTTTATATACAAATTTGTAGATTCGTTTCAATTTTTTAGCAGACCTTACAGTGTTATATTTTAATACAATATCAGTAATAAAGCATCTAGATAATCAAAATGTAAATGCTGTTTTGTATTTTAGTAATGCTGTATGCTTCAATAAGTAATTGATGGTGGAACGAATGTTTGGAATGTTCCTAAGTTTGGAACGAATTTAGAAACTTCGTCATGAACACAAATCTTCAGCCTTTATTTCCGCATTGTATCAATCCAACAAAAGAAGAGTATCCTAGACTTACATCAATATTTGTCATCCTGTTTGAGACTTCTTGATTTCAATAAAAATAAAACTTTTGCTTAAAAAATCCTGAGTTTATACACGTCCTGAGTTCTGTCTTGTTTGTCATCCAGTAGTATTACCAAAGACTTTTTAGTGATCACTTTTCATTACTCATTACAGCTAATAATCCGAGTTTGATGGTACTTCATACAAGTAAAATCGACCCTATTGATAAATTAGTTCCGTTTTAGAATTACTAACCCTTGCCTATCCGTTGAACATAAAACATGTTTTCTTTTTTCAGGAATCCCAAACAATAAGTATTTATTAATGTTTGCATGTTTCTCTTTATGTCAGAAACCTAACATCATTATCTTATTTGCGTAGCGTAGTTACGTACTTCCATACAATATTAAAAACATCGTGTTTCGAAAACAATTTTGTTTTGTTTACCATTGCTGCAACTCACGAATATGATTACTCAACACATAATGCAGCGTTGCATCTCTATTTCCAACATTTCTTGATTGCACTTGACTGGGCATTGTGCAGTTTTATGTTGCAAAAACTACGCATTTTGTATATGAAATCCCGCGGTCGATAATCTGGAATCGTCAGCAGTTACCTTAAAATTAATTTATTGGAAATTATAACTCGAAAGTTCAAAAGCATGAAAATAAAAATTCCTGTTATTAACACTATTACTAAGCAGTCCTTTCGTTTCAGCGTTCGATTATTAAAGCACAATTTCAAGCAATTTAAATTCAAGTAAAATTTATTTGATTTTTGGTTACTTTGTGGCCATATCGCAAATCCTTAAGCCCCATTGCCCCTTTGACTTACATTTACACATCATATGCCTATATACCTAAATACTGCCACACATTATTCCGTAACTGATGCTCAGCTAATAGAGCTGGAGCATCACTGCTTACTCCTTGATGTGAGGCTTACCTAAGCCAATTTAATTGTCTTTCGTTAGCATTTTTATCTATAATAATTTATAAACTGAGGCATCAAACCTGTCGAAACGGTTATCCAAACTGTTGCGAATAGCAAAAGTGACGTAAATAAATTTGTTTTTTTAAAATAAATAAATACCTTTCCAGACAAATGGAATGCATTATAACGATACAAATGCAGGTGGTAAAAGCACGCAACGAAGCCTATAGACAATTTTACCTTAATTTGATTGCCCGTTCAGGATGTGGGATTTCGTTGATAATGAGGAGGCAATCCAACCCACCTGTTGTTTATCAGTTAGATGCGTAAATGTAGTTCAGAACCGTAAACTTGCTTAATATTTAGTCCCAATATTCTATCGTGAGAATGACATTTTGCTTTCAGTTTCTTTCTATATCCCAAAAAACTTTGATGTACTTTCTTGCAGTGAAACCAAAAACGTTGGATTTTTTGTGCTTGATTTCACTTTGTTTATCAAATGGGTGTAAAAAGTGTAAAAAGTAAAAAAAGGTCCACAAAAATTTAGTTTCCCTTCATACATTATACAATATTACCCTGCCCACTTCATTCTCTGTTTTGTCTTGGACTTTGGCTTGCTCATGGGTCGTCTTTTGTACAAAAATTATGCCACGTAAATACAAAACAAGAGGAAAATGAGTATAACGAAACAAAGTGAGCTGTCGTGCAATCTTGCACAAGTTTTGAGACCAGAAATACAACAAGCCCGTCCAATGCACGAGTAATATGCATTGTAAAAAATCATTCATTCAAAAATGGTGCACAACTTTCTTCACATTCGCATCTGCAGATAGATTGTATTGGTAGAATTGCATGCAAAATTACTGTGCCACTTAACTCGTGCGGCGTGTACTTCAACAAATGATTAAAACGCTTTGGAATCCCAAATGTAAAAATAGCAAGATCGAGTAGACCAGCAAAAACGGCCTGATTTGGACTCATATTCAAACTTAAGTTTATGCAATATGTAATCACAATGAGTGAACGTTGATGCCTGATATTTTAAAAATTAAAGCTTTGCTGAAACATTGGCAGATTCTGAATTTGAAACTAGTGCTCTGAAATTCAAGTTTCCTTCAAAACTGTTGCAACTGTCGTTTTTTAATTTTGTTACTGATTCTGGAGTATTTATTACAAAAATACTACTCATTAAGATCCGTAGGTATTTTAATAATTTAAAAGACATATTTTAATCATACGAATTCTAATATCACTTATTTCCTGTTACAAACTGCCGTCATGGTGCTGAACTGTTTGTGTATATTTTTCATATATTTCAGTCAGCATCTATTTTTCACAAATTTCTAAAGTTATTATCCAATTTTATCTGGTTTCCTTCCAATCATTTGCTGTTTGCTACATAAGTTTTGACGGATTTTTTGGCTGTTCCCATCATTATCATGTTTACAATCTCTTTTGATGCATCAAAACCTACACAAGGAAGAAATTCCGGAATAATGTTTCCTGAAGACACAATTTTTGATCAGAGCACACAGAAATTTTTAGGGAAACATTTACCCGATAGACAAAATGTGGACTGGATGATGAAAGGTATTTACATTTACATTTACAACTGCATGTGCAAGTACATTTTTGCCACCATAAACTTTGCTATTCTTTCGTAATCTTGTGTTGGATAGGATTTTGCTTGTTGTGTGTATGATGATTTCCAGCATCAAATATTAATCCTCTTGCTTTCTGCTTTTGGCAAGAAAGGGTCGATAAACTGAATTTCTGCAGACTTCTATTATTTGTTCTTTCTTATGCTTTCACCACTTTAAATAACAACGCTTGTATATATTGTTACAACTAAATTGCTTCAAAGTGTCTTTAATAAATCCGTGACAATGTTGCTTGCTTAAGGAAACGGAAAATAATTTCATTTGTATTTTGTATTGTCAATTTTTTAGGGAAAGGGTAAAGTTGACCTTAGCCACCAAAATGTGTTCAGATTCAGGAGCGACGTGTAATCTCTGGTTGGACAGTCATTCAATATGGGATGGACGTTCTGGCGAAATAATGGAAACCAAGAAACATCCTGGTTTGAAAGGAACAATGGGCAAGTATTTTCCCAATACCGACTTCAACATCAAACCATAGTTGGAGACAATTGTTGACTTACTGGTTGCTACGCTATCCAAATGGCCTCCTAAACGATTTGGATTTTTTTTAACGATTAGCTGCTAGGAGATCCAATTTTTTTTGCGAATTGGGATATGGAGCAGGTAGATGTTGATTAATGGCTAGAATAAATACTTATTGTTACACAAAATGTGTGATTTGTACATTGATGAGATGAGCAATAGCAATTTGTTTATTTAAAATAATAAGCTGTTATATTTTTCAGTGTTTTATTTGCTGTTGTAAAATGTAAGGAATATTTTTATTGTTAAATATTAATTGCCGTCATTGCAACAGACAAAAACAAATTATTGTGCACATTTTTATACAAAACTGAAAAATCTATGTGCAAGGCAAACTCGGAGGAAATGCATTAAATACATGTATAAATTGTGTTGGAATTAAGGGCAATGTAAGAACTCCGTATTTTTTGATACTCTGCTTTCCTCACGGGTCAGTTGGATACGTATTTTTCAAACAATCAAAGAAAACGATGTAATCGAGTTTGATTTGCAATTTTGCGTGCCAATATGTAAAGAAAATGTTTTTAGTTCAATTAAATATTTCCAACGACCCAGAAAAACTACAGTAATTATAAATCCAGCAGAAATCCAATATTTGGTATCTTGTTAAAATTTTTATTCGAGTTCACGCCAAATTGCCATGTCCCAAACAATTTCCAAATGTAGGATTGATTTATTAGCAAAAATAAATTTATCAGTAACATTTTGAAACATAATGCAAAGGCATAAACCGTTGATAAATAAAAACACTTTCAGAGAATACGTTATGCAAAGAAAATCGTAGTTTTCTAACTACCTAAAGTCGAATTATTAACAAGGAGCTGGAAGCAGTGAGCCCAGATTGCATAAGTGAAACGAATTTGTCTTAATTTTTTGTAGAGCTGTTTCCTTTCATGTAAATAATTGAACGCATTTTATGACTCCTACCCTCTGCTGGAAACACTAAAAGTCTAATGCATGTTATTTGGATTGGAAATGTAACAAAGAACTTGAAAGAGGACGACTTGTTTTCGCAGCTTAGATATAAAGTTGAGGTCTTCACGTTTCTGTGAGTTTGGGTTACGGTGAATTTCCATTTCATCATTGCAATGATCTGCAATGGAAATACAATTAATATGCAAGAAATATACACAGTCAATATGTTGTAAAATATTTCCTTTACATCAACATCCTCACTAATACACGATGAGAAAATAAAAGGTTGGTAGAAATATCACTATTCTTTGCAACACTAGTCCTGTTAATTTTTCGAGAGAATGAGTGAATATCTTTGGGGTGGTGAATACCACTATTGCAATATATTCCCCTTTAAAAATTCGCTTGACAATCTCAGTGGCGGAACTAGCGTGCTTGGGGCCCCGGTGCAAGCAATAGGCCACATTATGTATAGGTATTATGAGCTAGAGACCGGCATTTTTAGAACGGGCATGCCTTTTGTTTGTAAAAAGACTGCTTCGACAATTTACAAGCGAGAAGGATGCCTGGTTAGGTTAGCTATTTTATTAACTACTAACCATCCTATATCTGTCTCAGGGTTGCCAGATACTCCGGAACCCAAAGTAGTACACCAAAAAATTAAAAATCTACAACGATTTTTTAAAAAAGGGGGCAAAATGAGATTCGTTGACAAAGACCGTAGGGTGCAAATCTTGTGGAGAATTATGCCTAATTTTGATGTAAGTTTGCGCATTCTTAAAGCAATTTTTAATATTTTAAAGCAAACCGTTAAAATTTGAGAGCGTTTTTGCGCATTTTGAGAGCAAGTTGTAACGTTATCGTTTTGGAGTGATAATATTTGAAACACTTCATTTGCATTTTAACATTAAACTAATGATGCGATGAATATGAAAGTACCAGTCTCATTTCAAGTTGCTTAAGTCCTTGTAGACGCTATCATGAGTATGCCACAATAAAACTGCGATGAAAACATATATTCATAGTCAAATCTTGCTTGCATTGTAGAGCTCTGTCCTTTACTCACAAGTGTGGGACGTGATTTTGTGTGGTTTTAAAATCCATGGCAGTGGACTTGGAAGAGATGGAGAAGTAAATGATCGATGCGTACAAAAACAGATAAAATAATGGAAATATATGTGCAAACGGTCAAGGAGGAAGGACTTCTGCTCACGCTCTCATATTCAGGTATACCTCACTTCACATTAACTTGCTCATACATGATGAGGAAGTATCATCAAATATGAGTTAGACGAAAATGTATTTTTTCCTAAACATCAGCATCCGCTTATGCACATGCTTCCTGCCATGCATATTATGTAAAGAAAAAAGTATATAAGCAATTTACGCCCCCAAGCATTCCATTGACCGGACTATCTTCGCAATACAAGATTGCAGCTGAATACCAAAGGCTTTGGGTGCGGTGCATGAAGAGATTGAAAAGATAGGACAAGAACTGCAGATGATCTCTGAAAATTTCGAAAATCTAGAATTTCAGGAACTGAACAAACTTTTTTTTAATTTTCATCTGTGCTTACTACTTAAATTAAAGGTTAGTGAAACGCAGTAATGTTATCGTGACTGTGAGTAAGCAATATCCAGATCGGGCTATGGTGAATGGACAATTTGCATCCTCAAGCACTTCAAATAGAAATTTGTAACCTTGAGCAGGTGAACTAAATCTAAAACTTAGACAACTTCTTGTTTGAACTCCAGCACATAAACATCCATCAGTAATCAAAGTGTGAGTAAAATCAATTTATTATATTCTTATTATTAATATCCGGAATGCTACTAAAAATTTTTGACCGAATGAATTCATTTCAAAAAAGGAAGATTTCTTAAATACAAATAATCCACTTTGTGTGCATGATCATAAGTAGATTTTTAGTGTAATATAATGGGCAGGAATCATAATTTATAACTCTTTTATTTGAAATAATATTTTAAAGGTTTGCATAGATATCTCGTCATATTGATACAAAAAAATGTGAATACTTGTAGACATCCGGATTTTTATATTCGATTGGATTATATAGCGTTTGTAACTATTTTGTGGGGGCGAGGTAGTCACCGGCGTCAAAAGTAATGCCATCAACTGCAGTCCTGTCTGTATTCTCGCTGCTACAGAAATTATTATATAGAAAGGTCAGTAAAATTGACACCACTGCAATAAACATGGAAATGAAAAATTTATGACTGACTGCAAACGAAACCCTTAGCTGTTGGTAATACATAACGTAGGTGCATTTTCGTAGTGTGCAATCGAAGATCAAAATTTATATACACTGAATAATTTAAATTAAAAGTGCAGCGTTTTGATTTAACACAATTTTGCAGTAAATTTTTATAAAACCGTAATGGACATAATTTTGGATCATTTTCTGTACTAGCATCATGCGTTTGGTGAAGCAAAATGCGGATTCTGGGTAACTGCAACATAACACAAGGAAAAGCAAATCTAGATACTTTTGAGGTAGGTAATTACCTAATTACTATAAACGTGAACAAGATTTCCCCCAAGAAGGATGGAAATAACGTTTTAGGGATCATGTGTTACATATTTGTGTACTTAAAAATCAGGTTTTATGTCAATTGCGTCTTCATTTTTATAAATTCAGAGATAGGTGATTTCAGTGCATAATTTAGACGGGGTACTTCACATAAGCGCCCCATTCATTATGTTCATTACTTTCATTTTGGTTAGCCTAAAAAGTTCCAAACTCGAGCTTTTTGAACTTAGATTTTAGATGTTGCCTTAAAATCAAAAACACTAAAAATACTAACTTCAGTCTTTTAAAATACTAACTATCTAATTTACACGGTCAGAAACAATGAAATGATTCTTTACTAGATATTAAGCTTCAGATTATTGCAAACATTCTATCAGTCGAAAAAAGGCTCTACAACGTTGCTTTAAACAAGTTTTTGCTTAGTATCATTCCTCGGTATATCACACATTAAAAACGGGGAACCCAAAGTTGCGGAATCATGTAAACAATTTTTTAAGTAAAATACCATACATTTTAGGGCAGTTTCAGATTAGGAGCTGCAATCACCATCAAATATAAAGTGTTCTTGGTGAACAACAAAATTAAAATTAAAAAATCAAGTTTGCACAGCCACAAGTTTGGAAGAAATACGACCTTGGGGCATTATTATAATTATGTGACGTGCAGGGTGAGGTGAAAACATTTATATTCCACTTTTCATAAAAAACGTGTTCAGCACCGTCTTACTTTTTGTTGAGCTGTCTATCCTTTGGTTACTAAAAAGGAAACATAATTTATGCATGTAATTTACAATCCAGAGTAGTGATATGGACTGTAAACTGCAGCATATCCTTTTCACAGATTTGTTGGATAGGAACAAAATTCAGAAGTAGACAAAAATGATATAAAGATATGAATAGATATGCAAATAGTCAAGGAGGAAGAACATATTCTCATTTACTCAAATTCAGGTATACCTCACTTCATACTTCCATACCACAGAGCTCTGCAGAGCTCAAGTAGATTTCGATGCAGACTGGATAACATTGGGATATTTGGTGCATAATGGTGTACTTTCTTGCTCATGAGTACCAGCATCCGATCGGCATGCAGTGTATAACATAAACGTATTTATGGGGAACAAAATATATTTGCAATTAACGCCCCCAATTATTCTGTTGACCACCTACAGGATACAAGATTTCAGCAGAATAACGAAGACTTTGGGTGCGGTTCATTTCACCAAAGAGATCGGGACGATCGTACAAAAACTGCAGGAGGTCCCAGAAAGTTTCAACAAATCTAGATTTCCGGAAACAAACAATATATTTTCAGTTTTCCATCTGTGCTTCCTTCGAAGCCGGAAAGTTGAGATGTTAATGTGACTGTGGATAAAGAATATCCAGGTCTGATTGTGGTACTTGAACACTTTCCAATCAGAAACACTTGGAATTTTGCGCAGCTTGAAAAAGTTGAGGAACATTTCGAACCGACTTTTTCCGACGGAGTTCTTGTTTGAGTTTTAGCACATCAAAATCAAGGTGAGTAACTGAATTATTATTTATTTTAAAAACATTTATGTAACAAATTTTTTATGCATGAAAAGCAAGGGAAAAATTGAATTTTCTAGTTTCTTGTAACTTTAAAACAACTCCATTAAAGTACCGAAATTTAATATAATGTTATTTTTTTAAGCATCAGTTTTACGGGTTTGTACCGAATCAAACTTTTAGAAGTAATAAAGATATCTCCACTTCAGTAGTGTATATGTATGCATGAAATCTTAATATTTGTAAACATAATGGTTGTAGGTTGGAATTAAGCCCGTAAACATGTTGATTGGATCTAGGAAGTTGTGTAAATACGGAGTCAACTGAAAGTACTTTGGGGCGTCAGTTTCAATCGCAAGAGTATTTTTTTCCTAGTTCAATATGAAGTGAGCGCTTTTAGTAATTCATCCATGCGAATGGGATATTAGATCTCGAACTAGTTTACAATTGTCCTAATTAGAGCGCAATTGGGATTGCACAAAGTCTGATAATCACAAGCGAACTCGTTAAAAAGATAAAAATAAAAATATTTCATTTGTTTCCATTTTGCAGGTTTTCAGAAACGGTACCCAAAAAGCAGACTCAATGAACTTGAAATCCAACCTCCAAAAGGAAAAGCAGTACTCCAAATAACTCAAATGTAAGTACTTAAAAAAGATTTCGCACACACATTCTCATACAACAAGTATCAAAGAATACGAAAAGCACTAAATGCTTCCAGTTTTATAAATGTGTAATAAGATGTGAAAACTAGAAATAATCAGAAGGCCACGAAAACTGATACTAGATACAATCAATTTCATTTCGTCGATAGGAAATGAATCAAAGCTTATCAATTATATTTTTTTAAATATCTAAAACATTTAAAACAGAGATTTTGGTGGTTTGTTGCTCGTAATATTGTTTTCTGTGTAATTATTTTTGAAATAAATCACGTTTATAACTAACGTACTCTGTAAATTGAACGCGATTTGGGTTTCAGTTTAAAATTTTTTTTTCAAATTTAAGCAAATAACCTGCACTGTGATACTAATTTTAAAAAATTCTACGCGTAAATTTATACTGATTTCTAAGAAGCTATAAATATATTTAATGAGGGACATGATTCAAACTGGAAAGTTGGAAAGCACAACGCTTAAGAAAGAACTAGTTCAGAGGATATTCAGCTGTAAAAAATCGAAGTTCGAATATACATTTACTTTTAAATGATTGATTGTTGTAGTATTTTATTTCTTTTGAATCATAAACTGAAAAAATGCTAAACACTTGTATTTCGTATTTTCACTTTTTTTCGTGAATGTACATATCAATTGTATTCCCAATCTGCAGGGACAAAAGACGTAATGACAACTGCCGGACGGAGAAACAGTGGAACTGACAACATCACCTGAATAGATTATCGCTTTCAGTTAAGAAAAATTTACGCCAGCAAAAGTATTAACTGTACTAATGCTTATTGCATTGAAGTCAATGCTTTGAATTTTAAACCAAATGAAATACCAATTTAATTAAGGTGGCTGAACGAGTTTAAGGTGGAAACTTTTTTTATGAGAACATACTACATCTTGATATCCGTCCGTTTAATAATTTATCCAACGAATTAGGAACCGATTGACAAAAATGCATAACAGAATAAATAATGAAATACGTATTAGAAACAAGTAAAAAAACAGAGTTACATGTAACTTTGTTCGTAGGATAAATTAAGGAGGGTAATCATTAATGTAAAGTGGTTAGCTTTGTTAACATTCAATTTTATGTGTCGTTTAGTTTATTTTGAACCCTGTATGTGTATTGTGAAATTTTAGTGTGTATCTGTTGACAATATTTAGATTCTGCAAGTGAAAATATCAGGGCAGCGTGGAATATGCAATAATTACAATTACATTGGAAATTGTTTCATAGAGACATTTGGAACAATTGCTGCTAGCCGACTTTCTGTTATATTATAACAGATTTTTAAATCGTATAGTCTGAAAGTTACTGCACCTTTTAAGTTGCACTAAATTGTGCGAAGACTTTCAAATGCGGAACCAAGAGTTTGATTAATTGTGATTCAGGGTTTTTATTTGAATTACTTATTCATCGAAATTTATACTTAGCTTTTCAATTTAATAACTATAAGTTCATTGTTACGACCACATATATGTTATGTTTGATCGTAGTGAAATATGAAGATTTTAAATTACTCCATTGCTCCCTAATTTATGACTTAAACTGCATCCTAGATTGTTGTGCAAACTTCCAAACCTACATACTTGAGTTGTTAGTTGATGTATTGGAGATGAAGGTGCATGGATAGTAAACATGTTCCTGTTCATAGTAATTTAATATAGTAATTTTAGCTTTGACGATTGCTAATTTTTTTGCACAGAAAATGAAAACAACAGATTTTCACGAAATGTCTTTGGCTTCATACACCTAGACTCCAAAGTCCATACCTTTTTGCCTTCGAAATGAGTAAATGAGTATTTGCAGTCATTCAGGTATTGATGCCCGATTAAGAAATGTAATCTGATTAGGCAGGTTTGTATTGTATTTTAGTGAAGGAATTTGAAAAACGGACATGGTTTGATTGTCTAGATTTAAAGCAGCTCTTTAAACACGGTTAGTCAAGTGGTGGAAATATTTCGTAAAATTTCCATTCTGTTGTACAGTTTGGCGAGCGTTAATTCCTTATCAGATACTTACTATCGTATTAAGTTGAGTGTATCATTCAACAACGTATCGTTGCAACGGGGGTTATCAAGATCAGGATCGTCCATTGCGATTATATCTCGCTCATAAGATGGTTTAAGCTTCTCGACACTAACAGTTCCCTGAATTATTCTTCATCCTTGATGAGCTTCCGCTACGTATTTGAGGTCGTTATTTTTAGATTTTGATACAATGTATGGACTAATCTAGTTAATGAATAATTTTTTTTTGCACATTGAAAATTCTGCGGACGAAAACATGATCTCTTATGATGAAGGTGACATCAAGACGTTTTATATTTGCAAACAGTTCATAAAGTTTTTGTAGATGATTTAGTCGTGCCACTGCTAACTCGCGTGAAAAATTTACTCTCTCAAGTAATTCCACAACAAAGCATTTACACTCTTGTGCGAGACCAGTAAAATCAGGAAGCAATTTTATGATATATTTCGAAAATTCAAAAATGAGCTCCGATAGATTCATGATGGACTTGCGACAAGAAGGAATCAAGTAAATCACTTTGTAATACCCCTGGGCTGTTCTTAGTGTGGTGATTGATGGAAAAATACGTAGTCTTTGAGAAACATAGGCTTGGTT
>JAQGAP010000629.1:0-30041 GCA_034697805.1 Orchesella bifasciata
TTTTTCGGGTATAGTATTACGTACCAAGTAAATTGATCGACAATCGGTAAATTTCGTCTCAGAAAATATAAACAATACTATGTAATAAACAGCTCTTTGAAAATGAGCATACAGCCCTTGTTAGGCTGATCTCTGACTCTCACTGATATTATGCATAATATTTTTTGCTAAATTACCACAATTTATGGACCAATATGAACACGCAGGTGCAATATGTAAAGTTGGTGATGATATGATGTAGCCATTTGTATATAGTCAAAGGTAAAATATACGTCGTGACAGAAAATAAATCAAATTTTCTACATGCTATCTATTGAGTTTTTCAAATTTGAATGAGCAATTGAATGAATAAAAGTGGGCATACCTCTGCTCGATATTTTGGAATGATGACACGCGATGCTAATGATTCACTCATAATGGAATTAATCATACAATATAAATGGGTTGGGGTGTATGCAAAGAATTTTATCCTGAAGTTTATCAAATGACTGGCGATGACTTGCGTTTTTGGGTAAGTGTTGAACTGATGAAATGGCAATGACAGTACCGTAGCAAGGGTATGGCGAGGTCAGGCGACCGCCATAGGCCTCCCCTTTCTGAAAGACCAAAAGGCCTCCCCTTTTCCTTGTTTGTAAAACAAAATTGCAATAATTGTTACGAAAAGTGAACAAAAAAGAGTTCAATTGAGTCGAATCTGCCACTAAACTGGGCTAAATTGCTTTGAATTAACTAAAAGTGATAATTTACGCCAATTTTAGTTTATATTGAAAACGTTTAATATTTTAAGGACCGTTCCTTCCTTATCGATATAGGCCTCCCCAGGTCATGTTTTGTCACTGCCATAGGCCTCCCCATGTCTAGCTACGTTACTGGGCAATGATATTTCAGACCACAATACCTTACTTGTTTGTCGTGTCCATACTTTTCAATCAATGATTATGGTTGCTAATTCTTGAAATTTGGATTTTTTTTAGAAAATGGTTGTTATTTTTATTACATGTATGTTAAAATTGTCAATTACGTATCTAGAGATCTAGAATAACATGTGAGCTAATTTGTAAATAAATTATGTTATATAAAAAGTAACACATAATTAGTAGACCTCTTCAAACAACGTGGCTATGAAGCCCGAAATATGTAGATAAACATGTGCCTAAAAGTGCTAAAATATGTGGTCAAAAATTGTATATTACGATTTATCGTACGAAGCGACTTATACGATGCCTTTTTCAGTGTGTTTCATTTCGGTACTGGTAATGGCTTTTACAAGAATGATGAACAGATGAAATCTACGGTAGCTTGTATCAATAATAAATGCTTGTAAAATTCAAGAAAGTACTTTTAATCAGAATCATTGAACATTTAAGTCCAGCTTCAATTTCAGCTTCTGAAGGGAAATATCGTATTTAAATCTAAGAAAGGGGAAAATTTGGTAATTCGAAAATATAAAGTAGGTAGTAGGCAAGCTTTCGATTACGCGAGTCGTTATAAAAGAGGTTGCAGCGTTATCAATCGGCTTAAAAACTGAACTTTTTTTTAAATCTGGGGGTACTTTACTTTCCTCCCCAGATGTTTGACATTTTGCCGTTTTTCTTTATTCCTCAAACTGAATCCCGTGTTCAAAATCCCGTGTCTATCATCCTTTTAATCAGACGCTTAGATATTCTCTAATTACTGAAAGTAGGCTGATGCATACGATATGAAAAGTTTTGGTGCTTTGTTTTAAAAATCGTTTTAACTGCCGGATCGTAGATTTAAAAATTTCGAAGAGTTTGCGTAACAGTAATATTAGTTTTTCAATACACCAAGAATATTTCTTAGAGCAACGCTTATTCAAATATTTTTTAATGTACAAAGTCAATTAACTGAAATAGATTTCAACGATGTGATTGACGTTTGATGGAATTTATATAACTTATAGATTCCATTTTATTTCTGTGCTTTTAGCTTCAAGTATCTAAATCTACTTATTCAGTACATAATACAAGTTGCTAAATATATTTTGAATATGAAACAAGGTTCTTGGTTCAGATCACGGTTCAGAACCGTGACCATAACCGCGAGACCGCGGTCCAAATATGAACCACGGTCCTGCAGCTCTGCTTTTTAGGCTTTAGTTTGGTATGCAAAACTTTTCTTTTAGTTTTTCGAACGCAAACGTTTCGAAAAAGCCATATAAGTATGCAATGATCTAAACTACATTTTATGGGGGCCACCACCATCTCCTTCATCTCTTCTGACTGTTTGGTATTTGGCCTGGTATTCCCCTTAATAAAAAAATTAAGTAATACTTCATATATGAGTCTGGTGCCAGCAATGCATAAAGCAAAGGCAGCCAGAACAAATGTACCGGTAAATGCGGCTAGGTTCATGGGACGAGGTGGTTCCTCTTCAATTTGGTCTTTGTCTGCTATAAATATACGACTATACAATTCTCCGTTGCTCACACCCCATTTGAAATAGTCATTTGCATCCTCCCACTCCAACCATTTTTTACGCCGTCGGAAATCATTTATAGCCCTATCATGGATTCCGGAGTGCACCAATCTACCCACAAAGCTAGCAAAACGGAACGTTGCAAACGAAGGATGATCCTGCGTCCAAATCCACATGTTTGCACGAAACGATTCCTGTTTTGGAACAACACGCTGCAGAGTCGAATGACCGAAAAAGAGCGCACTTTTTTCACTCATAGGCTCACCTCCTTCGCAATCTCGAAGAGCAGCAAATTTTCGAAATTTGACATTTACATGTACCAAGTTGTTATGTCTCATAGCATCTAAGGTACTCATTCCTGGGTTAAGAACCCTAAGTTTTTCATATTTTCCGCTTTCTATATTTCGAAGTTTCCATCTGAATTGTAAATCTTTTGCATATGCTGATTTTCGTAAAATCTTCAAATAAAAAGATCCTACTTCACCTGGTGCAAAGAAACGATCTTCGTAGCCCCACTTCCCAAACAGTATCATCATGCTCCAAGGAAACCCCTCCCGCGCTAAAATGGAAAAGTCCTCCCGTTCCAAAAGTTCCGCCATACTTCGTGGATAATCAGATTCTTCCTGTTCTGCAGTCATGAAAGAATGCAGTGAAGAGAGGTAAAATTGGCGGAAAAATACTGCCGAGAAAATCCATAAAAGCATTAGCCCCTTTTCTGACCACCTCCGATTCTTTAGTTGATCGATGTCTTGCTCAACCAGAACAGAGAATTTCCAGAATGCAACGTTAAATAGCTGCTCCCTTTTCACCCAAATGATCCATGTTGAAATAATTGCCCTGGATAGTAACATTAAATACCAGATATTAGACTCGAATGGGTACAGAAATGCGGTGAGATTCACTTGGAAAAAGTTTTCTTTTGGAAAAAACAATTGAATGTAATCTCCATATTCTCGGTGTCCGTGAACATGAATCTGCCACCGGTAAAAATCGGTCGAGAAATCTGATTGAAAATTATGTTTAAATTGAAGTATATTATGATGAAACGAAACACAATCTTTAAACCTTGTGCAATTAATATACGGAAAATATTTTGTAAACACTACACACATCGAGTTGCTAAGCCTTTTACGCTTTTTATCATGACAATAAAAAGAGTTTTTTTGTTTGGTGTTCTCTGATAACAGTTTCACATTCAAATGTTGTTGCTCCCAGAATTGAATGATGCCTTTAACGGAACCTGCGTTGACTTTCGGTAGCCTTTTTAGAGTTATAACGTAGGAGCTGAGTTTTCTTGAGCCATCATAGTGGTACTCTATTCCTTTTGAGCCAGAAAAACTGCCAATTGTTACAAAATTCTCGACAGGATTTACGAAAATCAACAGTATTGGTGTAAAAACTGCCGAAACCAGTCGGTTCCTTTTGTCCAAAGGCCATAATCCAGGCATCTTTGTTTCCAATAGAATGGCGGTTGGGACCCTCACCAGATTATAGTTTTCATTTAAGTTCGTTTGCAGATCATGTATTTTTTTATAAGATTGTTTGGGAAAAGTTGTGTCCGAAATTAATAACAGATCAGATGGTGTAAATCTTGTTTGCGAGAGAATTTGAACGTTTGCTTCTGAAATATTTTGGTATTTCATGTCCCTAATTGTATTACTGTCTAGATTTTTGTGCAATTTTCTTATTTGCTCTTCAAAAATACGGAAATTAAATGTTAGCAAAATGCATTGTAGAAATATACACTGAGTAAAAGCTGATGTTGAAACCAAGTTTGATTCGTCCCAGAGAAATTCCGTTGTCGAGTTTATAAAACTTTTAAGTAGCATATTTTGCGTCTGAGACCAATCTTCGTATGTTTTCATGGAGGCCATTGTTCTCTCAAAAATAAGTTAAGCTTTCAACTGAGTCGCAGAACTGTATTCGGACTAGTTCGCAAAAACAAGGAGTTAATTTACAAACAAAAGCTTAAACAAAAGATTTTCCTTTTTGCAAGGCAAGTAGCTGACACAACAATGTGGGAAAACTATTGCAACATATTGTCCAAAAACCAGGTAAAACTATAGCATAGCTAGTAGTTAATTTTTAGGAGAGCCTATAAATTGTCTTGTAAGAAAACTGGAATGTCAACCGGAAATTAATCCACGTGCAAAGCTACCTATACGTAGTTATAATTACAATTTTAGGTTGTAAAACCAATTAAACAGAGAGATTGGATGGAAGTTTCCATGCTATGCTGTCATGTAATGATGAGCAACGAATCTTAGACACGTATAATAATAGATTTTTTGATTGAAAAAACCGCCGTTGTTTAATTACTTTGGCACCAAAACGCTAATGAAAAGAAGATTTATATCTATAAGATATCACTTTGTATAAGCAATTACAAATAGGCGTCTAAGCGGTTGTTCGTGAGATTTTTCGCTTTTAAATCCTTATCGTCTTTAGATATACAAAGTTACGAAAATAAGTAATTTAAACCACCTAAATTCTTTCCTCGCTTCTTGACTTAATTTCTATACCTATACCTAGACTCATGCTAGAAACTTGACTTTGATACTTTTTATCAAACACCTTCGGTATAAAAATATTAACCGAAGCATTGAATTGTATTGTAAAGGTATATTTAGCTTGACAATTTACCAAAAAATTTTAAATGCAAGAAAGGATGGCGACTTAGTCTGCACTTACATTTTGTCAATGCTTCCTATAATAATGTTTGGTGTATGCTATTACTGATGTACAATCTTTTATGTAGATGGATGGAACATTGCTAACCGTGCTTGTATGGTTATTAAACGACTTTTGAGTATTCAAATATTTTATCAACCCTTCATCAAACACAGTAGACGGTTCCCTAAATTTGTTGAAGATGAAAGCTAAACTACAATCTACTATACATTAAAAATGATATTTAATTTTCGTAATTAGCAGTATGACTAAAAACTTAATTTAGAATTAACTGTAACAATTAAGAAACTAATATGGTCTGGTAGAAATGCAAAGAAAAATAAATTTTGTTGAAAGTTCTGTCAGTCAATTTTAGTGGCAACTGCAGACTATTCGGCAAACAAAAGGAAACTAGACAGTTTTTAACTCAATACTGGTACACGTAGAACAAACTTTCATGCTGGAAAATGCCTAACCAATATCTAGCAACACTTCCTGTCAAATAAATATATTCTTGTGTGACGATGCTAGGAGAGTTGGTTATACTTTGGCGGATTTGTTTTGTAATGGGCTATTTCAAGCCTTTTCGTTCTTCAAAGTATAACTAAAAAAGAGCTTTCGTAATGAAAAATTCTGCAAAAGTAATATAACAATCTTGCACGATTCCACATAGCTCTAATGTAGTTTTGTAATCTAAAACTATACAAAAACTCGTTAGGTTTTGGACGAAGTTATTATCTAGCATCGAATGTCGCAATAGTTTCGATCTTCTGGGTAGATATAAGCAGAACCAGAGCCATGAAGGATATTAATAGGAGTAGTGAGGGTGGCTATGACTTAGGCTTTTTTCTCGCTAACATGGATATGTATACAGATTTTATGTAAACATGGATAGGTATTGATATCAGCATATCGGAAATACATGAAAAGAATCCGTGCATACTACACATAATAAGAACAATTTGGGGGATGCCAGCTATATGCTCATATGCCTGTGAAAATATACTCGACCATCATATCACAAAAAAGGTATAGGCACATCATGTAAAAAATAACAATTAGAGGTTTTATTCTGTCATTATGGAAATCATACATAAATCAAATTAAATATCGTTTTCAGAATCTGTATCCCCCTCATCTTCTCCCTCCTCCTCCTCCTCCTCTTCTCCCTCCTCTTCTCCCTCCTCTTCTCCCTCCTCTTCTCCCTCCTCTTCTCCCTCCTCTTCTCCCTCCTCTTCTCCATCCTCTTCTCCATCCTCATCAGCTTCATCATCTATAAAATTTTCATCTTCCGAAAGTATCTCACCATCATCAGAATCTGATGAATTAGGTAAGTCGATGAGTTCCTCATCGCTCGATTCAGGTGTAGGAGGGCGCGTTTGCGATAGCATTATTTTTGGAACAACAGGTTTTTTCACCCAGCATGTCGGAACTACAGCTTTGGGTACAGGGTTGGAATGTTTAACAGCAACTGGATCCATCCTGCTCGGTTCCTCAACAGAGAGTTTAGCAGCTACCCGACTTGGTCCCGCAACAACTGGAAGAGGGGTGAAAGACAGCACGCCAGTGTTAGAAGGCCCCCCTCGTGCAGCAATATCAGGAAGAGGGGTGGTGAGCCCGGACCCGCCAGCACAAGGCAGTGAGGGGCTATTCTCAAGATTTTTCATGCCAGTCAGATCAATATTTGCAAAAAATTGATCTTCGGAATCAGAACCCCAATCAGTCCCGTCGACTTCATTCGGAACTGCTGCCTCCTGAGATCCAGTAGTAACGGAAGAACCCAGGACAGACCTCGTTTTGGTGATGGAGTCACGGATTACTGGCCGCGGTAATCGAAGCGTATCAACAATTAATTGTTCGTTATTCTGGTAAGCTTTGGCTGGTCGGCGGACTGGGAATTCAGACTCAAGATCTAAAATGTTCTGTGATTCAAGCTGCTGTAGACCACCCGGACTTCTAAGAAGTTGATGAAACTCTGGGGGGTGAAACAGTCCATCAGGTAATCCGAAGCGAGAGTAGTTGGGGAGTCCAGGGTTGTAGTTTATCAGCCATCTGTCATCAATCAATAACTCGGAGAAGTCCACTTTAAGCTGGTCTTGATCCACCTCTTCCCAACAGTCAGGAAAGTGCTCTTTTCCAAAACTATACATGGAAATTGCTGACGGGAAGCCACTTTCTGCAGAAAATGACAATTGAGAGGCCCCAAAATAATTTTGAAGTCCAATTAATGCCAACAAAGAAGACCCATTGACAAAACTGAAAAAAAAAAAGACAAAATAAAATACTAAATTAAGAAGTATATTTATGAACTACTCTCAAACCAAATATAAAAACTACGCTTACGGAATTTGTAAGCTTGGGAAAGTTACAGCCTGGAAATTAAGTCCAGGTGTAAGCATACTCTCCACGAACTGCTGAGTGATGCGCAATATTTGAATACTCGGGTTAACATCCATAAAAAGGAACACCCGAGTTTCCAGGTTGACAGTAAATGCACAGGCGTACCGAGTAAGACCCTCCATTTCTTCAAACCAGATAATTCCTGCGTATATACCACGGGTTTTGGTAACATCTCGTCCTATTTGAAGAATACCAGGGGTAAGATCAGGTAGTTGAAGTTCTATCCCTCGTAGCCCAAGCTTGTATCGGAATTTAATACTTAAGCTTGGAAGCGTAGTAAAGTCAAACTCGAACGCAAGTGCGTTCAAAAATCGGTTGAGTTGATGATGAGCTGGATGATGATACCCACTAAAGATTGCCATGTTGGAAACTCGTCGGAGAAAAGTTAGAGGTTGTATATTGCGCGATACAAAAAAAACAACTGAAGCTGAAACACCGAACGTGGTTTAAATAGTTTAACCGAAAGTGTAATATCAACGAAAGGTTTAAGGAAAAGATAAGATGTCTAAACTTAGCGAATTATATCTTATCGTCAGTTTGCGAGTAAATCCTTCTAAAAATATTTCTCACGGTCCTTAGGGGTCAACATTACAAGTTAACAACTAGTAAGAGGGTAAACAAAAGAAATTTATCTTCATATATTGCTCCTAATTAGCGAATTATATCTTATCGTCAGTTTGCGAGTAAATCCTTTTGAAAATATTTCTCACGGTCCTTAGGAGTCAACATTACAAGATAATAACTAGTAAGACAGTAAACAAAAGAAATTTATCTTCATATATTGCTCCCCAAGACTTGAGGATCATCAGTGTTGCTACAGCTCTCTCCCTTTGCGTTTAAGTCACTCTCGAGATTCAACTCGTTTACCAAGTAAATGAGCTGTCACCCAGATCAACATGGCAAGAGACATTCATTGTTCGGTGTGTCAAAAAACCGTAGGGTCAGTAGAGGAGCTTATAATGCATTTAACAGACACGCATAGAAATATACAAGAAAAGGAGGTTTTAAAGTGCCCATTTTCATGTAAGCTTAACTGGAGTGGATTAAAAATATTCGTTGAGCATTTGTATGCCCATTTAAGTGAAATACGGTGCGAAGAATTTGTTCCAATAATTAAAGTGGATGTCGCCGTTTCGTCTGCAAATAAAAGGGCTAATGAAGACGAGGAGGATAGATTGTTGCAAAATAAACGTCTTCGAACAGCAATTAAAGAAATGTATGAAGATATATCCGACGTCGAATCTGATGAAGATGGGCATGAATTCCAGTTTGATTCTATTATACATAAAGGTAACGAAGGTCAAATGTAGAAAAGTAACTTTTCCAAGCTATTATACTTTATTCTGAAGCGTTTTCTTCATTTTTTATGATATAGGGCCTCTACAACAAGGCAATGGTCTGAATGATCACGAGCACCCTACCAGCGGTCAACCCAGCACAAGCAAACTGCAACAACCTCATACAGCAGGAAAGTCATCTCAGAATACCAGCACGATGTCTGATGGTGTCCAACAAAGAGATACCCGGCAGGCTGATCAGGATCGTTCGGAGACAGAAGTTGTCCAAAGCAGTAGGAGTCAACAACAGCCAGGGATTCTCTTCAGCGGACGGGTATGCTGTCTATGTAATCGGAAATATTCCTCATCGGGTGCGATGCTGGAGCATGCACTAAACATGCATGAAAATGCCTACTATGGTCAGGTAGATCTTAATGTACAGGTAGGTTATGGGGATGATCTGCCAATGTTAGAAGTCAAGCATACAAACTCAGCATTTAGCGGAATTCATGAAAACTTTAGAATAGGCTTGGCTGATAGAGATTGGCCAGATCTTCTTGAATACATGGCCGCTGTAAGGAAAACCCTAACTCCTTTTATACAGAAAAAATTAAAAACCCACATAATTCATAAGGGTGACAAGTTGCATCAAATAAAAATGATGTTTTCGGTTAAATGTATGTTCGAGAAAGGAACGCCTAAAGATTTTGAGACGCAAGAGTTCTCATTCTGTACTCCAATGTTAACATTTCGCACAGAATTGGACATCGAGCATAATCTAGCATTTATGGTTATATTAGTGCAAGAAAGGTTAGACAAGCACACCCAAAATGGGTCTGGTTGGACTCATGTAAAAGTCTTACAATCAAATATTACTACATCACGTTTCAAATCCTTTTATGGCGGATGTTCAGATCCACAATGGGATTTTGAATTGCTACCGGAATGCGTAACTGAAAAATATAGAAGTGTGATCAACACAACAAACAAGGAAAGGATAAAAACGAAGTATGCAGATTATTGCTTCGCAAATGCTATTCTCTGTTATTTTGAATTACAGAGAATTAACGTCTCTGCAAAGAACAAGCCAGAACACATGCAGAAAAATTTTATCAAAAACGAAAAGGAAAAACTTCAAAAACTTTCGTTTTTTGAAAAACTTTTCAAAGTAAATAATTGTGATAACAAAGCTGAAAATAACGTAACATATACAAGAAATCAGTTGTATGAAAAGGGTACTCCATTTGAGCATATGCCTGAAACATTAACTATTCGTTTTAATAAGATTGTGTTCCCAATGACCATAAGTCAAATGGGGCGATTTCGAAAGGAAAATCCTAATCTTGGGATTACTGTCATAGGAATAGATGACGAAAAGCATTTTATAAAGCGATTAAGGAAAAAGGAAAAAGAACTGGGTATTCCAAATCGGAAAAAGACTCCAACAGACAAGAGGATAAGAAAAGTTATAAAAATGTTTAGAGAAAAGTTGGACGAGCCGTCTACTGAAACTCTTCTGGTAGACAATGACGTCACCGGAGAGCTTGAGGAAATGGAGGTACCACGCATAGATGACACATCCCATAGTACATTCAAAAAACTTAGAACAATGCAAGTTAGAAGTCGAGCGCATCCTTTTTATCACAGTTTGAATGATACGGACCATCATATAGATCTACTTTTTATATATAGGGAAGATAGAGGACACTTTCTATACATAAAAAATATGGAAGCCCTTTTTAGGACTCCGAACGATAAACAAGGAGTGCGTGTATGTAGAAACTGTCTGAACGGGTTTGGTCCGTCTACCTACCCCACACATGTTAAAAATTGTGAAACGTTCAAACTTCAAAAAACATCCTTACCAATTAAAGAATTTTTAGAGCATGATAGATATGACAGAACCATAAAAGCCCCATTCTGTTATTTGCTTGACTTTGAGTGTATACTTCCAAAGCTTGTTACTACTGGGATTACAGGGAATACTGTAAAACTATGTACACATGAAGCCTGTGGCTTTGGTTGGACATGTTTCAATCATAAAAATGAAATTGTGGAACGCAGTATTTACAGAAAGGATCCTGACTTAGATCCAAATATTAACGTGGGAGAAAAATGTTTGGAAGAGCTTTTAGTATCCGCAAGTAAAAATTTAGAAAAAGTCAACAAATGGAATGAGGAGGCGAAATATAAAATGACGTTAACTAAAGAGCAACAGTCGATAAGGGATGATCCTGACTTTGATTTCAAAGAATATAAATGTGTTTTATGTAAAGAGAAGCTGGGGTGTACTCTAAAGTACGGAAAATGGAATTTATTAGATGAAGAAACAAGAAAGGTAACAGACTACATTGTTATGCATCACCTTCATATGGAACCTTTCGACCTTGTGGGATGGTCACATAATAAATGCAATATTAAAGCTTGTATTAAAAAGCAATTTTCAGTGTACTGTCACAACTTTACGAATTATGACTCCCATCTCCTAATGCTGGCTTCAAAAAAGGAAATAGTTCATAAGGCAGAAATTATTGGTTTAAATGGTGAAAAGATTACTTGTTTTACGATCAACGGATTGCTTCGTTTTGTTGACAGTTTATCATTCTTTGGAGGGATGAGTTTAGAAAAAGTAGCATCAGGGCTGGACACAAAAGACTTTGATCCACTCCGAGTGGAATTACGTTCCTTTTTCATTAATAAGGGAATAGAGGTATCAGATACAGATGTGGAGTTGCTAATGGGCAAAGGTTTTTATCCGTACGCATACATGGATAGCTTTGAAAAGTTTAAGCAAAAGAGTTTTCCGGAAATTGGGCATTTTAGGAATGACTTAACTGGTAAGGATATGTTGCAGGATGATTGGGACAAGGCGCATGATATATACGTACGTTTTAAGTGCTCAGATATGGGAGACTACCATGATATATATGTTTTTCTCGATGTACTGCTTTTAACATGCTGCTTCATGAAACTAAGGGAATCAATGTTTACATCTTTTGACCTCTGCATTACACACTATGTTAGTCTTCCACAGTTTACATTAGATGCGGCTCTTCGTTATACACGCAAACGTGTAGAATTTATTAGGGATATTGATATGTATCTATATTTTGAGCGTAGTATACGTGGAGGTTTATGTACACAAGGTTGTTCCAGAAGTGCACAGGCAAACAATAAATATGTCCCGGGATTTGATAATAAAAAACCTACTTCTTGGCTGCTATATTTAGATAAGAATAACCTTTATGGGTATGGATTATCTTCGTACTTACCCGTCGGAGAATATCGATGGTTGAATCCAAATGAGCTGTTTGATAGAAGCAATAACCTACAAAAGCATGTTGAGGGTATAAAAGATGACGCAGAGTATGGAGAGTTTCTGGAAGTTACGTTTGAATACCCCGAACATCTACACGATCTGTTTAATTCATTCCCACCTATTCCTTTCAAGCGTAGCGTAGACGAAAGCGAAGTTTCATATGTCCAACAGGAGTTAGGAAAACTTTTGAACGTTGGCAAATCAGCATGGCAATGTAAAAAGATGATTGCTGATCTTACTCCAAAAAAGGTGATTTGCCATTATAGGGTTTTAAAATTATGGTTGGCGCTAGGTGTGAAGGTAGTGGACTTACATAGTGGAGTTCACTTTAGGCAGGATAATTGGTTAAAAAAGTACATTGATTATAATACAAGCGAACGTGCTAAACCCGGAGCATCTACATTTGAAGTAAATATTAGAAAGTTCCTCAACAATTCATTGTACGGTAAGCAGATTACTAACGTTAGAAACCGGACGAACATTGTTTTAATTAATTCTGAAGAGCAGGCGCTTCGGTATGCGAAAAAACCCACCCTCAAGCATCTAAGGATCTTAAACGCTGATGTTAGTCTTGCGATTTGTACAAAGCAGCAGGTAACATTAAATGCTCCCATCCCTGGTGGAACATGTGTGTTGGAGGAGAGCAAAAAATCAATTTACCAATTTTGGTACTACTACGTAAAGAAAAATTTCCCGCGTGCATCTCTATTATATTCTGATACTGATTCTTTGGTAGTAAAACTGGAATGTGAAGATGCATATAGTCATATGAAGGCTCATCACGAGTTTTTCGATATGTCGGACTATAGCCAAACTCATGAAGTATGGAAAAAGTATTGGAGTGATGATCATAAAAAAGCAGTCAATTTCATGAAAGATGAATTGACTAACAAAGTTATGACACGGTTCTGCGCATTAAAAAGCAAGATGTATTCGTATGAATACGTGGAGATTAACGATGATGGTACAATTAAATGTGATGATGAAGGAGGGGTTATTAAAGGATGTGACAAAAAGTGTAAAGGGGTAAATAGAAACTCCGTAAAATCTCATGTCAGATTTGACGATTATGTAGTGTGTTTGGAGGAACCCGTTCAGACCTTTGCTAACTTCAACACAATACGCAGTATCAAGCATCAGCTTTATACTTTGAATATTACTAAAAAATGTCTGAATCAGTTCGACAACAAACGTTTCATGTTATGTAATAATTATTCACTCGCATTTGGTCACAAAGACATTCCATTATACAACCATTACTACGAATATGATAGATTAGCAATTAGGGATTACTTTTGCAATTCTTTTGAACTAAATTTATTTACAAAGTTGTGTAAGAGAGATCTAAAGCGGTCTCAAATCGTGCAATCATGTATTGAATAATTTTTGTGGCTGTAAATAAATAAAAACTTCAGAAAAACCAAATTTCCACTCATTTGTTATTTGATTGTCATTGTAGCATCATTAGACTTTTACCACCATGGATTTTGATTATATGCTAAAAGCCCCGTTCACAATGGTGATAAGTGGAATGACTCAAAGTGGGAAGACTTTCCTTACAAAAAAGCTCCTAGAACGACGTGCTGAGATTATTGAACCAGTGGTACATGACGTGCTTTATCTCTATACGGAATGGCAACCACAATTGTTTCAAGAGATGATGGAATCAATCCCCGGCATCGAATTTTACAAGGGTTTTCCGGATGATTTGGCTGACGAGTTCAATAGACATAGACTAGTCATTATAGATGACATGATGACTGAAATGTCAAAATCTGAGGATGCTATCAATGCATTTATCAGGGGTAGTCATCATAGAAATATTTCGATAGTGTTACTTGTGCAAAACTTCTTTTACAAGAATCTACGGAATTTGACAATTAATTCAAAGTATATCGTACTGATGAAGAATCCCAGAGAGAATGGATATGTCTCTATACTTGGACGTCAGATGAACGGAGGGAAACGAAACCATGTACTGGAGAATGCTTATAAAGAGTGCATGTCAAAGAGATATGGATATGTTGTTATTGATTTTGGTCAAGAACAAAACGATGCTTGTCGAATAAGAAGTAGCTTATTTCCTGAGGATTGTATTGTGTACATGTCTTAAATAATAAAGATTTATTACTTTTCAAATTGAAACGTGCTTAGAACATTTTTTAAAAACATGGCATAAATTTCTGGGTCTGACTTGATCAGCCCTGCAAGAAAACATGGAAACTTGTTTGCATGAAAAGTTTCCTTTTTATGTTCTCCATCCATTGACGTCCTATGAACGAGGATAAATGTTTCTTTCGAAAAGCAATTTCCAATCAACTCAAACTCCAGCCGTTTAGTTAAAACTGTACCAAGGTCCGTGTTTTTTCGTTTAAAGGTGATTCTTTTTCCTCTACCTGTGTAAACTGTTTAAGAAACCATATTTAGCTCCTCGACTATGCTTTGCATATATACGCCGAAGGCGTAGGGCTACGGCTACGCCGTAAGTATGCCCTCCGGGCATAGGGTATGCCCCTTACTGGGGCATAGGTACGCCATAGGCGTATATACGGCTGTGCCGTAGACGGCCGCACCCACCCCGCTTCTGTTTTTGAGACATACCTCTTGGATTGTTGACGGTCAGCAAGTCACCAAATTCCAAAATCTCAGTTAGGTTTTCCATCTTGATATAACCATGGGTGAGTGTTTCGTATGCCGTCCAAAATATCTCTCAATTCCACCAAAATAAGAGAGTAGTCGTTAACTTCAAGGATTAAATACGCTAGGACAAGAGCAAAAGTAGTCAGAAGAACAATGTAGAAAAATGTAAATGCAACTAAACAAGTTATGGCTTTTGAATCCTCTTCTATTGTTTCCTCGATATGATAAGTCATTTGAGAGGAATTCTCTTCAGACGTGTGACTTGTAGCAGTCTCCATGATAAACTGTGACGGATATGCAAAGTGAGAAGAACTTGATCATTACATGAAATCATGAAACATGAAAACAGATGAAACAAAATGGATTTTCATGAGTTTTTATTCGCAAAAATAAACATATTTTTCAAAAGCGGCAAGAAAATTATCATTCATCAACCTTTTTAACATCTTCAGTACTTGTACTGGTTTTAGGTCTAGGACCATCGAAATCATCAAAAGGAGCAATAGAATCAATTTGGGTTCGATCATCACTTTTTGGAAATTTTATTTTACCTTGAGCTTTGTCCTGCATCTCATCCATAGCTTCTTTTGCCATCTCAACAGCAAGTTTACGGACGGATGACCAAACCCCCACCAAAGCATTCATAGTACCACACATATTCTTCGTCTTATTATTATCAAACTTTTCACAAAGCATGCGATGGAAAACTAACAATCTTTGCAACAAAGGAAGTGTATCACAAAGTTCAAAACGAAACTCCATATCTTGTTGTTGCTTCTTCCTTGATATGATAATAACATGCTTCTTTAATTTGGGTAAGGTTGCGTTATTCGAGTTATACTCAAATCTAACCTTGACGGATTCACTCTCCTTGAATCGGCTGTTGATCCATCCATCGTTATGAGTAGGAGTCTTTTTTAGCACTTCATAACCAAGTCCTTCATACTGCAGCAGCTTGTAATCAGCTCGCATCGGTTGATAATGCTGCTTCTTCCAAAACAGCACAAGATGCCGCAAGTAGTCCATTTCTCTTTGAAGCCTCAAAGTGTCGGTCGTACTCAGGACAAAAACCTTCCACACTTGTAAGATAACGGAATATAGATCCTTGATGTGAAAGCTGAACGATGGTTTGTCCGTAGTGAAGAATGAATTATGCTTTAAAAACATGTATAGGTTAGACTTTTCACCCTCCACAAACCGATGATAACGGACTGTTATCGGATAACTAGCCTCGTCTTCAACATCCTTCACAGCGCCAACCAGCATCTTTCGTTTCTGCAACTGTCGCTCCAGCTTTTTGTATTTATGCTCGATTTCCATTTGCTCGTCCATTGGCTCCACATCGTCGTCGTCTTCATCAGTTCCAGATCCACTTGATAAATCAGAGCTCTCATCCACATCAGGATCGTTAACAAACATGGCAAGCGGCATCTTCTTCTCTCTAGAAACGGCAGCCCAAACATCCAACAGTGAATAATCGGCAAACCCAGTACGATCCGCATCACTGTCTCCAACCAGAAAATCCGTCAATGGCTGCCAAACAAACTCTCTCCCTCCATCACCAAGATCCTTGAGCCCCTTGCAGATGGCGGGGCTGATGTCCCGCTCGCTTTGAAATGTGTTGATCCAATTTAGTTTGTGATTCCACCCATTGGAAACAATAAATTGATCAGCCATGACCCTCTTTGACCCACAATCCTGGATGGATGGCATCTTTTGCACCGCGTTCAAATAGTTGACGTAAAACTCCTTAATGCCATTCACCGCTTCGCGACTTTTGATGTAACGTTCTGGGTTGTAGGCATATTTCTTAAGATTGTCCAACACATCAGAGTCTGCAAGATGGCGACGCCGCAAGACATCCCACGGCAGATTAGTCGGCTTGGCTTCTGCTGCCTTCCATCCTATGGTTCCATCTAGATTTAAGATCTTAACCACCAAATAGGTTATTTCCGCATTCACGTCGCACTTTTTGTCAGAGTGATCACAGATTTGAGTCAATGGCGAATTGGACTTCTTATCAAAGAAGGCCGGTCCCTCAGGTGCATGGCTTATATCAGGTTGAGCGTCACCGTTAAAGATGTTATATCCGCGAATAAACTTTCGGTTCACGACACATCGAAACCCCGGACACCAGGATGGACGTTTAGATTGGTCAATTCGCTGGAGAATTCGATTAAGAAGAACTTTGCGATCAGCAAAATGATCAATTTGCTTAGTTGTCTCATCATCCGGGATGATGGAGTCGACTTCAACTTTAGTTAGAGCCATGATGATTAAATAGGAATGAAAAATTTCAGGATGTAATTTGAGCACGAACAGAATTTCGTATGAAGCTTCTCCTTCTCACTCTACACAGCTTTTATACTTGGTTGTTGACTTGGTTTACTGTGTAAACTATAACTAACGGGACATTCTATGGAGGTCAGGACAAGACTGAACCTTTTTTATTTTCCCTTTTTGAAAAGTAGATCTACTGCAAACAAATATTTCGTCAGAACTCGATTGAGGGGTAATTACATAGACCTTTCTAATCCTTTTGAAACTGGATCGGCTAACTGGAATTGAGGATCTTGTGAATACAAGCTTTATCCGGAAATTGGAGCATAGATGAAAGGTTGGTGGCCCATCAAGGACCTTTAACGGTAAACAATCCAGAATCCCCATTGTATTCAATTTATTTTCAGAATTTCTTGCTTGTACCAACTGCCTTTTATTGGATTCCCGTCCTCCGTTTCGAGAAAATAAGTAGTTGGCCTTGTTTGCCTGACTTCTCTTACTTTGTAAATTGACTTGCCAAAGGTCTGAGCATACCCTTTCACAAACAAACCCTTTTTGACAGGAATCAAAACTTCATCCCCAACTTTTATAAGATTTGAAACTGTGTTTTTCAATTTATCCAATTTTTTTCCATAAATATTTTCCCAAATCATTGGTGCATTGTCTTCGTTAACTTGTATTGGCTGACAAGCGATTGTCCTATGAAATGTCGAGTTATACATTTGTTCAAAGTCTTTTAACTTGTTTACAAATCTCTTTGTGTTATGATGAGTTAGATAACGGGCAACTCGGGTCATTAGCGTTCTATTGAATCTTTCATTTATACAGCATTTTGTAGAAGATGAAGTGATAAAATGATGAATTCCTTTTGACTCCAAAAATGTTTTCAATTTCTTATTTTTAAATTCTAGTCCATCATCAGTTGTAAAGAATTTACAAGATCGGCCTGTTCGGTCAAAAATCTTTTTGATAGCAGCCAAGGTTGTGTCCGCCGTCTTGTTTGGCATTGCCTCAAGCCAAGCTTCTCTCGAAAAGTGATCCAACACAGCTAGGATATACCTTTTATGATAATTTGACTTTGGGTACTTGACCTCAATTAAATCTGCTCCCCACTGATGGTTTAGTGTTGGTACAATTACTGGCCTTCTGGGAAAACGTTTTCGATAAGGAAAATGTAATCTATATGCATCGATTTTTCGAAGCTGCTTTGTCAACTCTTTTCTCTTTCCCCCTTCTATCCCACTCGATCTTGAAACTGCTTGCTCTCCTGCAAACGCGTAATCGTTTGGCATGGTAGTGTACAAAGCTTGTATATCCTCCTCCATGGTTAGTCTTTGACTGAATAAAAGACCATTCCGTTTATGTATATAATATTAATGTTGTTTGAACCTTTCCACAGTAGAGACCTATCCAATCACAATGGCTCGACGAATCCTTCGAAACAAGAAGTTCCTTGAGTATTATCTCGAGGCAGATCAACGTGCTCGGCAGAATGTGTTAAAAACTGCAAACGCAGACCAAGTCAAATCACTTCTTGAAGCAACATTGAATGTAGTGAATAAAAACGTTCCAGTTCCATCCGCTGTTAAAGTAAAACTTGTTAAGCATAAAAAAGCAATTCAAGAAGCTATTAAAAGAGGTGGACCCATTTCACGAAAAAAGAAACTTTTAGTGCAAAAAGGCGGATTTTTACCAATCATTCTTGCGTCAGTTTTGCCATTGCTAGCAGAAAAGCTATTTCAAAATGGCTAAAAGAATGAAATTGATTCCCGTTAACCTTTACGAACGGTTTATGGCAGCCCAGAACGTACCGCATTCATCTCTTCAATCGACCGCTTCTCTGCCAGCATCTACTAATAAAATTCTCGAATCAGACATACCTGACGAGTTTAAAATCAAATTATACCATGAATTAAAACGGAATGAGCACAATAATAAATTCAAAGATGACAACACGCCAGTTCTCGTGGAAATGAAATCAGGACCTTCCAACAAGGTTAATTCATCTTCTCAGCAAACCGCCCCACTTACTCCCCCGAAAAATAAAACCAGCAGCGCGTCCACAAGCTCTCCAGTGAACACATCAACCAGCACTCCTATCAACAACCCGCCAATATACCCGCCAATCAATACGAAGACCGATACAACTACACGCCGACCGTTTGAGAGATCGCCTTTTGGTTTCTTTGGACGAAGGACACATATTGCCATTCTTGACTTTCTCAGCACCATTGGAATAATCCGAGCAATTGGCGGAGAAGTGGAAATTGATGGAGTTGTTATTATTGGATCCTACTATGATGAGATAATACGACAGCTGAAAGACGCACGCATGAAAAGAACTTTTGGTTTTGACCAAGTGATTGCTAAATTGGCCAAGTCATCCGTTCCTGATAATATTTTTACAAAAGGAATAACTGCTGTAATTCGTAGAGCTGAGCCAAAAAATGCCGATGATTTTACTGACCTTAATGATTGGATTGATTTTTGAATTTGTAATAAATGATAATTGCTGATTTTAAAAACAAAAATGGTTTATTTTTTTACATCCAAATATTTATTTACAAATTTTCTGACAATTTCATCATTACGTTTCAAGTTCTTTGAGAACTTTGCATAAAATACATTTCTGGAACAATGCTTTCTTCTATTGTAAATATAAAATATTACATGCTGCCCACATACATGAGAAGCAACTATATTCTGTAGACATATATTTGTTTCCGTAATCTTTAATTTGTTTTTCTCTGCAAACTTCTGGAAATGGGAGGGATATTGCTTTACAGGTCTTCCATAACTGCAAAAAAACTCTAGCGGTTTTCCTCTTTTCTCTACGTATAGTCCCACCCAATGTCCACCAGGCTGACCATTTTCTTCATTATTCACACATAATAGAAATGGGTATTTCTTTATTTCGATAGTTTTCAAGGCGTCGCATGGAACACAACCGTATTGACACGGACTTTTTTTAAACATTTTTTCAAATACACTCAAAATTTCATCAGTATTCATCCTAGTATTGTTTGGCAAAATCTCTGAAAAATACTTGTCTATCCGAGTTTATATTCAAAACAGATTGATATTCTAAATAACACATTACAGTCAATGCATCAGTAGTTGCTTTTTTGAATTTCAAGTGAATTTCACAATTTCCATGTCTCGGGGTGGAGAAAGCTTCCCTCAAATGTCTTAAATCATAAACAAACAATGCCTTTGAGCTAACATATTCCTCAAATGTAAGATCGATTCCAGAGTCACAATCGGCAATTCCAAGTCCTTCAAAGACAGAGGAATAAGCTCGCATTGATCTACTCGCACTAAAGTCGACATCCATAGCATATCTGGTCTGCTCTTCACTGTTACAGGTTACTGAAATGTGTGCAAGACCATAATCTTTAAATACTAAAGGATTGCTCTCATAATTCCCGTGAACAGACTTTGCATCTAAAAGTCCGATTACTATTCGATCAGGGAGGAAACCCGATATCAAGCTTTCGTTGTAATGGCTGATTGTTCCTGTAGGTAAGTTGTATGTTTTCATCTGTATTTCTCTCATTGGGTAGGTTGCGGATTGCCCGCTTTCCCATATTTTCAATTGGTCAACTAACAGAGGAGCAGCCAATTTTTGCTTTGTAACATACAACTGAGCTTCTAGTATTTGAATTTGTAGATCCTTAGTTGCAGCCGTTCCAGTTTGTTGAAGGCAAAATTCATCATTAGATCTGTAGAATGTAACTTTAACATCCACACCGGGAGGTATCAATTTACCTTGATGAAATAGGTCCAAATGTGGTCTCCCATACATCTCGAATACATTACTTTTATCAACAATATCTCTTCTAGCCACCCATCCAGCATCTGTAGTGTCACTTTCATCCTTTGTTTTGAAATAAAACGCTGCATGAGCTTGACTTTTTTTATAGTCCTTTCCTTTAGCCAACAATGTTTCAATATAACTTCTATAGGGATAATATCCCGATTTTGGAGTCACTTCGACATCATTTATATGAACAGTTGCCGTTTGAAACATACTGTGAAGAAGATTGTTGGTTGGAGCATAGGAGGAAATAGCCTTATCAGCTTGAAGTGGAATATCTTTGCCATCCTTATCTACAATCTTACATCTCACGTATAATTTTGTTTCGGCCAAATTGAGGTATTCAAGGTCATTTCCCGTTATATTAAAGATTAATGGGGACAGCTTGCTCTCAACTGCATGAAGAGGGTGGCAGGTCGATGTAGATGTGCTTTGAATGCTGACGTCATAGGTAACATCACCAAATAAATCTGTCTGTGGTCGTAGGATCTGAATACCAGGAATGGTATGTTTTCCTTTTGCTTGAGCCATTTTTTTAATCAAATATGGTTACAAAATCACTTTTTCTTAGCGTTTTGCTTCGCTTTAACTTCTTCTTCTTGGTCTTCTTGCTAATACGTCTTTTAAATCGGGACTTTGTTACGCGTCTCCTCTTCTTGCGTGAGTTTTTAATTTTTTGAACAGATCTCTTACGCTTGATACCCCTCCGAAGTCCAGAGCCTGACTGACTAAAGACTTGATTGCCCACCCCTTTTAATAGGCCTACTGCGTTTGATTTGATGCTTGATTTAATATTTCTTCCCTCAAGTGCATCGTTCGCAATATTTTTTACAGCGCTCACAGCGTGTGGAAGGATGTATTGTTTCGCAAATGGAATTAATCTCGACGCTAATCGACTAAAAAACGAACCAAGACCACTTCCGTGTTGTCGACGAAGATTAGGTCGGTAAACAAGAAGACCCGACTCTATTCCGTGGCCGATTTGATGAGCATAAGCTATTCGTTTAGCCATTTTAAATCCGTTTTCTTCGAAAATGTAGCGTAGCACTG
The DNA here is from genome assembly GCA_034697805.1 of Orchesella bifasciata. Lineage (NCBI taxonomy): Eukaryota > Metazoa > Arthropoda > Collembola > Entomobryomorpha > Orchesellidae > Orchesella > Orchesella bifasciata. The sequence goes on from JAQGAP010000629.1 coordinate 21,890, forward strand.
AACGAGCCCAAGTCGATTGGTAGCATTTCGGAAGTTTCACTTTTTATATACATGTGAATTTGGTTCAAGTTAACGTTTTTTAAGGGTACGTAATGATTGTGCGAAAATTCTTTAATTATTGTCTTTCCATGTTCACCAGTGTAATCCGTTACTCTCAAAAGAGGAGCCAATTGACCGCCAATATATTGATTTTCAATTATGTCTGCGTAAATATACATTTTTTGGTGACCATAACCAAAGAAGGGCTGATAATCGCCAGTAGAAATTACTTCATTGTTTTGTCTTTCTTCTTTCTCCACATCAGTCATGCCAATTTTAGCGAGAAATGAATCGCAAAATGATATCTGATACGGAGACGACGCAAATTTTTGTCTCATAACCACTCTTTTATCCTGTTGTGTAAATTCGACCAATTTTTGCATATGATTTGTCTCCCTTAATAGGCCAGCTATGTCATACACGTCTGATTTCAACCGAATTGAATGAACTGACTGAAACACTTGCACTTGCTGATTCGAGCTTTTTTGGTTTTTTGTTTTTGTTTTGTTCAATTGGCTATAATATTCGTGAATTGGCACTTTACGAAGACCTTGGAATTCCATCAACCATACATTCCCATTGGTGTGTAGATTGGACTTAAATTTGATTGCGCCGATATGCTGCTCTTTTTCAATATATCGCACCATGAATTGAATTTGTCCCATGTACCCGTAAAATTTATCTGGAAACCACTTGTCAAAATGGATTTCCGACGAGCTGTCATTTTTAAATGATTTTCTAGTGTTCTTGTCGATGTTTGTTATTACAGCTGTTTTCAATGCTCCAGTGGGAAAAATATCGAGAACAAAATCATTTTCCTCGGTTGTAAACAATGCCTTTTTTTTATCGGCGCTAATCTTAATAATTGTTTTGAATATTGTTAGGTAATCATTTATTTCGACCACTAATTCTTCGATGGTCTGGCAGGATTTACTTAGTGTAACGCCGACAGTTCTTTCCTTGAAGATTACGTGATCCTGTTCCTGGAGCTCTAGTGGCGTTTCTAGAATTCCTTCGGTGAGAAGACGTATATTAGTTCTGTCCTGCCCTCTGCTTTGTTTATATATTTCAAGTTGTTTTGACTGAGTTATATACGTGTTTTCCTCATTAAAGTCTTTGTTTCCAGGTTTGTAATCTGACACATGGAAATTTGTGTAGTCGTTTTCAAATGAAATTTCTTGAAGAGCGTAGCTTGTAATTACTTTCGCAATTTCCGTTCCTTTCTTTATGGAGGGAGAATTGTGTACATAACTACATTGAACCAGTCCTACCTCAAATAATGTAGGATCTATATCAAGCGGTGTAGCCAACTGATTTCGAAAATCCGTTATTTTATTGTGGGGAAAATAAGTGGGCGACGAATCGCTTTGCAAATGCACGTAGAGGTTATCCATTTTGTGTTAATCCGGTGATCTACTACTCCAGACTGAATTTTGTTTGTTAAGACTTACCATTTTATACTTTCAGCTCCGTTAACTTATTTTTCATCCTCTGCGAGGATGGTGCGAAGGCTTGCTGTTTGCCCACCCTCAGCCGGGTGGGGCTAGCGGGCTGGATTGGCCCGCTAAAAGAGGCGCGCCTGTGGGCGCTAAGCTGCTCCATTGCTCGGAGCAGCACCATTTACATAAACTCACTATTCCATAGTTTTATGTATTTCACACATTACAGTATACATATGCCGATACCTTTTCATGTTAATGAGAGTACGGGGATACATATCTATGTTCGCAAGAAAAAAGCCTAAGTCATAGCCATCCTCACTACTAATAGGTTTTTTTTACTTTTAATCGAAAAAAACTTATTAGCAGTCGCATGACAAATCTCCAAGAGCTTCATACGACATGACAGTTTCCTCTTTTTAATTACAAATGAGCATAAACTGGGGAAAGAAACTAAATAACGTGGACGCTTCTACTTTTATTTTAAATGCTGGTTTTACTTCAAATTTTAAAACTTTTATTACCTCTCGCTTTACAAGATTTCTTTTTCCTTCATAAATATATATGTATATATATATTGCGACAGATTACTTTATTCAATTAACTATGAGCATGTATTGGACAATGCAACGAAATACTTAGGGCACTTCCGCTTCGAATTTATACAATGGTTACTTAATTTAAATTGAAAACAATCTCGTTAGCTGTTGCGCGACAAGATTTTTAGTTCTTCATATGTTTCGACGTATTACTTCTTTTAATATTTTTAATAACATGAAAATTTATTGATAAAAGATACAAAATATATGAGGAGTTTGCAGTAAAAACTTTGATGTTAGTGTGGCCGTTAAAATGCAAAAAGTTATTCCTTTAACAACCAAAGTAAGGAAGATTTGTCATTCCTTTTCATTCGTTTTAATGTCCAGTTCATGTTCCCTGCATCATTCATGTCCTTTCATGTAAGCCAATTTTCTGCATGAAAGATGAATGGCAGGGAAAACTACGGATTTTGGATGACCGTACGACCGTAGGCGAATAATCCAAGCCTCGACTAAGATTGGTGGCATATTTGGTGAGCCTAAATTTTGTTGGTGTCGTTTTTGCATTATGATTTTCCTTTTATTAGACTCGGCACTCATCTAATACGCCTTCGATTTAATTTTTGAAAAACTCAAAATAGAAGCTTATAAAAACGGAGATTTCATTTAGACTCACCATTTAAGTTTATCAGTGATGGATGAAACTTGTTACAAACATATTTATTTGTATTATAGAATGGTGTAAGTACGGGTACATTTAACCACTTACTTGAAATTATTGTACATTATTGACATATCTATACCTTGTGAATATGAATACTAGTTTGATATTCGAGTAATTCCACCCGGTTTATGAAACTCGATTGCCACGTACATTTTATTTTATCCCAAACGGTTGCTAATAATAAAGACCACATTGAGTAGGCCATAATAACTGGGGTGAAAGATTGGGGCAAGTTGATACATTTGCTATAGGGGGCACCAAGAGAATAGACTTCTATACCTAAAGGGAAGCCAGTTTCTCCTAGGTTTATGGTTCGACTGACCTGTAAATTTGTACACATATACTTCAAAGCATTCCCCAGCTGAAAAATGAAGGGTTTCTGGAAATTCGAAAAAACACGCTCGAAAATTTAAAACAAAAATCGCTTAAATTTTTTTGAGAAAAAATACATTATTTTTGTGAAAATTTTTAAAACGTTAAACGACTCGTAAATGCGTCTACGAAGTCATATAAAATCCCAAAGTTTAACAAAATAGTCTATTTTTAACAATTTTGAGTCATTTTGCAGTTTTTGAATTTTCGCGCGTGTTTTTTTGAATTTCCAGAAACCCTTGATTTTTCAGCTGGGGAATGCTTTGAAGTATATGTGTACAAATTTTCAGGTCGATCGGACTATAAACCTAGGAGAAACTGGCTTCCCTTTATGTATAGAAGTCTATTCTCTTATTGCCCCTATCGCAAATGTGTCAACTTGCCCCAACCTTTCACCCAAATTAACATGACCTACTTAATATGGTCTTTAATTTTAGCAACCGTTTGGGATAAAATAAAATGTACGTGGCAATCGAGTTTCATAAACCGGGTGGAATTACTCATTCTTCCTTTTATGCAGTTAACAATGCCAGTCATTATCTCTTTCTCATCTTCATGTAATTTTTGTGTACAAAGGATTTCAGCGGATCTCAAATAATCATTTTTTAGTTTAATTTCGGATTCGGGCCCCACAATCAGACCTGGTGAATGATAAAATGATTTAGTCTACGATCAACAACCAAGTATACGATTGAACTACGACTTCTATGTTCTAATAAATTAGAAATGAAATTTATATATCATACCTAGTCGGCGAATCTGTAGTGGAGACAAATGTTGATGGAACTCCTTATTATACGGCTCGTAGGCATTAAGCACAGACATTTTTTCAACTCCTTTTACTTGAAGAATCTCCCTCTCCAACTTTCTAATTCCTTTGTTTTCGTCTTGGATGTAATAGTACATTCCGTCACCGGAAGTTGCACTGTCTAGACCAATGAGCTCGTAATGGTTTCGAAACATGCAATCGTCGTAGCAGAGTCCCTGCTTTAACAAAGTTAGTGTGGACTTTAGAATTACTGCTAAAATTTTAAGAAATAAATAAAGGTACTTTGAACCCCACATGTTTTCCAATTATATCAGTACAATTTTTCTCCATCGATGCACGTCTTTCCTCAGCTCCCTTCCTATCGTATTCCATGCCATTATACCATTTTTTAATTACTTCCCACGGTTCGTATGCACAAGAAGCGACGTTAAACCCCTAAAGTATAAATTATGGGTAGAAATTGAAGTATTAGTTTTTAGAATACCATGCATATATTTGGAGCTTACCAGCATGAGTGTTCCCAATGCCAAAATACATCGTAGGATAAAATAAAATACTGAACTGAGTATCTGCTTTGGAGTCTAAAGCTTGGTTGTTTTTTAAACGTATTATTTGTTACTGGTAAGCGTTTTTAGTGCAAACTAAGAAACGTAGTTAGTTCAATGATTATTAATTATGGGCGTCGTTAATATTTATGTGCTCATTGTTCTTGAATGATCTTTAAATCTTTATCGCTTTATTCTATCGGCCTATTATACTAGAATGTAGACACAAACTTATCGTCCCAAATTTTGCCAAACAAACTACTGCCACATATCTTTAATTACAAGTTGTGTTGCTGCTACTTGTTAAGTAAGCTATCAATCAAGTCAGATTTTTAAAAACTGTACCAGAACGCCGGGAAGATGAACTTAAAATAACTTTTAGCACTAGCTTTGGTTTTTTCCATTTACCCATACATTTTGCATGGAGCAAATAATACTTTTCGCCACGTTTAAACACATATTGTACTTGCAGTTTATCCATAATTTGCTTAAACATAAATACAAACATACCCTAACAATACCGCTAGCAAAATCAAACGAAAAAAAAAACAATTCAATCCAACAGTAACAAATTCCCGATTTGATTCACACAACAATTGACAAACGTGAATGGGGTGAATTGACAACATAATTGACCATGCCAATATTTACTTTCGGGGACCGGAAAGAGAGCAAGTTCGTTTCCACCCATTTGCGAATCCGTTTATTCCGAATGCCAGGAATGAATCTATTAGTCACGTCTTGCATAGCCAACACAGCTTCACGGTTGACATTTGCCATTACGGTGAAGAATATAAGCATGACCACAAGACCATCAAACGAGCAACAGGAAAAAAACATCAGCTCCGGTGGTTTAATAAGAGATCCAAGTGACACCAAAGTGTACACTCCAACGATGAAAGCAGTCGTGACGAGAAACATGGCTACAAAAATGATGACTCTTTGTTGAATCTGATTGAAATGCCGGTTCAAGATCTGTAACTCCTTGTATTTCCGCATTTTTTTGTAGCACAAACCCCGTTGATTTAATGCATTCGTATCCAAAATTCGTGAGAAGTGCTTTAGGTGGGCCGTTATCAAAGCTTACGATTAAATATTTCGAAACATGTCTTGATATATCTTTTGAAAGCTACTGCGGTGATGATTACAAGTATGCGGTCTGGCAATTGAACAACGTCAAATGTCACGCACATATGACACTGTTGAGGTGATGTATTATTATATGAAAGGTTTTTATAAAAAATTTCAGATACAGATGCCACAATTTACGTGATAATATTGTATATAGGTAAATTTTTAGGTCCTGGTTTGTCGGGTTTATTACTCTATTTGCCACAATTCTCCCACATATCCAAATTAGAAACTGAAGAAAATTTAGATTCGTTACTCTCCAAAGACAGACATGTTTACCCAGCGATAAGTATCACACCCAAAACAATTGCATAATTTGTATGGTTTGTTCATCATCCAGTTGTTTTAGTTCTGGTTTATGACGACCACCCATTGGAATATTGTTATTACTTTTAGAGGAGACGTTAGCGTCGTCCTACTACATTTATGATGAACACGTGGAAAATATTGTGCGCATGAAGGAAACATTTGGTGTCACTAGATTTATCGTTTATTACAAGAAAGATGTTGGAGCCGTTTCTACAACTTGTTTAGTAGCTATACGTATTACGTTCATCTTTATTCCTCGTGCGGTTACAACTACGAAACCCAAAAAGAATATGCTCACAAAAAGAAGAGGAGAGTATATTACAAAGGGGGCAAATATAATCTCCTGAGAAATAGAAATCCGCTTCATGTCGAAAGTGTAAATGAGTCTCATGATACTTCTGTGCCTTTTGTTGGAAATATTGTTCCTCTTAATTTAATTTTGTAACCATTTATAGGACAATGTTCCTTGAGCTTTTTAAGTGTAAAAAATTCATTGAATCGATAATCTGGTAGTCTTACAACCATTGACTTCTAATTCATATGGCCTTCAGAGTCAGATTGCACTAAACTTTCAATCGAGGTGGTAGATAAACGATTTAAAAATCGTTTCATAATCAAGGATGGGCGATCCAGACGCTTTCAGTGATTTTAAAACCATTTGTAGCCCATTAATGAAATTCATGAAATTTTACAACCCTATATTTAATGTTTAAAAATTTAAAGTTGAATTCAACGAGAGTAAATAACTACAAGACTCAGTTTTGAAAGCCTGGGACTATGAAATAATTTTTAAAAGTTATTTAACTCCGAAAGCATGGGTTCTTCCCTGTAATCCTGATTATTTCGTCGAACATTTTTCGGCAGTGGAATGTCTTAAATGACTTCTATTCAAAGTTATACTTGGTTGCATAAAGATCCGCTTCGTCACATCATAACATCTTATTTATTAAAAATTAATCAATAGTTTATCATAACCCCTTATTTTCCAAATTTATCGAGTCCAACCTGGTAGTCTTACAACCATTGACTTCTAATTCATATGGACTTCGGAGTCAGATAGCGAACAAAAGTAACAATTTTTAATGATTAGATAGGATCTTCTGTCTAATTTTCATTTTATTTGTTTAACCAGGGTTACAAACAGAATATATATATTACAATAGAATTTTGATATTTATTTAAAATAAGTTATTTCATTTCTGGTTTTGTGGCGTGTCAAGAAAAGGAATTTAAAATCTATATTCAGTGTTAGCAATCAAACAAGTGCTTTTTAGGACAATATTTATGCTTTTTTGCTGATTTTCTGCCGGCGTTTTTGCTGGTTTCATACATACAAGCGGTTTGGAATATTTGGAATTTTAATTTTTTGTTTGGATTATAAATATAATATTTAAATTATTTTAACCAGCCCTTGCAGTAATAAATATTAATAAGTGCTGACTTATTTTATGATATTCCAACCTGAAATGTCCATCTACACAATTGAGCTTGGCAGTATTTTAAAGTGTTAATTTTACGCTCACGATAACTGTACAAAAAACAGTGTAAGTAAACGTAGTTACTAAATTTTCCAAGAAAGTATTATGCAAACCCGACAACAAACATTGTGACTGCAAATAGCATCAGCTGTGTAACATCAGAAAATGGAAGGAGTTAAAAAAATTCCATTATGACTTTCAAAACACATTCAAAATTTTAAAACTACCTGAGCAATGAATCCATAGTTGACTTGGTACACTCCAGTCAAACCAATTCCAACCGTGCCAGCATCCAAATCTCGAATAATCCAAAGCAAATCCTGCTTATTAACAAACAATTTTTTCTCTTCCTCACTATCAAGCAGCCACTTTTTAAATTGAGCCACCTAAAAACGGTAAAATATTAATTAAACCATATTTTGTATACAGAAAACAAATAAAAAAATGTTAACCATACAATTCTGCAACCTTCCGCCATCAAAGTGACTCCAACGAAAAGGTCAATCATGGAACAAATATACAACACAGATCCCATTGTATTTCTTGTTTTTACTTTGTGGTGAAATGAAATAGTAGAAGTAAACCACTGTATCAATTGCTCTAAAACCATTTCAGACCAGAGTGAGTTGAGTAAGGAAGTTAGTGTTTTCAAGTTTTTATACCGCTCCACAACAACCTTGTTTGCCGCGGCAATATTCTCGGAGCAGACAGATGAATTCGAGATTTCTGAAAGGCTACCATTTAACTCACAACTGTAAAATAGAATTTGTAACTAAAAACCGCTAGAATTTGCAACTCTAGAATTTT
>JAQGAP010000630.1:0-30006 GCA_034697805.1 Orchesella bifasciata
TGCATGCTACTCAGATGTGGTTTATCTGTGTAATATAAATAAAGTTTCTTCATTTGTTTGGAGCCGACTGGCGTGCGCTCTTCTACTTTATCCTCGCGTTACATTTCATTTGCATCCTCCATCCTTTTCTGTCACAAGGAGGATGAGTGAAACGCAAACTTTTCTCATGACTCGTAATTTTGTTGCAAAAATAAAATATGAAAGTTGGGACCGGAGAGAGAAGTACAATCACATCTCAACATTCATTTGCAGACATGTATTTTCCTTTAACGACAGAAATTCTCTATCGCTTCAAATGGAGAGAGTGATAAAGTTGAACTTCGACATTAGGTTTTCCCAAGAAATGTTTTTGCACGCTTTAAAAATCGATAGTTTCACTTTATTTTTTTCATTTCGCTTAAAATTTTCCTCCTTGAAAGCTGAGTACCATCATTATTCCCTACTTTGCATACATATTATAGATGAAACAAGCTATATATAATGCATGAAACGAGCTGTGGAGTGGACGTTTTGGAATGCTGATGATGTGTTTCATCTTGGACAGGTTTTTTTGTAGCTATTTTTTTGGAAGGCTGCCTTCTCATTTATTTTTTATACGTGCTATTTATACTACCCATCAAAAAGCAGCAGCAGAAGCAGCAGCTTTCACTGTTTTGATCCTAAAAAGCATAATAATATTCTCTTCTTCTTTTTCCATGCCTCTAGGGTAATGCCCTCTCTCTTATATATGTATCATGATGGAGGTGACATTCCTTTTCAAGAGAAAGTGGGAGTTGCAGAGTAGTTTTAACGATAAGCGAACTAATATCCTGTCATCGCCCCAGACCCCTAGAAAAATTACTAGGAATGGTTCTCTCTCTTTCACTCTCTCTCTTACTCACATGATTTTTCCACCGTTTTGGCTGACTCCAGAGTGTTCATAGGTTGTAGTGTCAGATCCTCTCGGATGCTCTGCATGAGGTCTTTAAAAAGTGTCATTGCAGTAAGCCAAATGACCATAGGCAAAACTCCAAGCACTCCTCCAATCTACAGATATACAAAGGAAAGGAACATTAAATTTACGAGGTTATATGTCGTAAACATTTTTCCCAGCAACGAAAATATTGACCTTGAGCAGCAATACTTCTTTTTTCCTCTCAATTTTTCTTTCATCCGGAGCGCTTTCGCTTGCTCTTTTTCATTCTACACATTCCATTACATTATTATCAAATGCTACAAAAAGCGATCCCCGTTCCAAGTAAATGGTAAAATGGAAGGTACTTACAACATCTATTATGGCAATCACAAGAATTCCATTTTGTAATGTGAAGCCGAAGCAAGGCTTTCTCGGATCAAATTTCTTCAAATCCTCCCGGAATTGAGCCCAGCATCCAGCGCAGTCTATTTCATTTAGAACTTGCTCCAAAGTTGTCATGATTGCTTTGATTTTCTTATCAGCTTCTTGAGCTTTCTTCTTTCCTCGGCTTCAAATAAAAATCCCCCTTTACAAATGAATCCTATTAGAGCAATATTTTGTTACAGCTCACAGCTCCGCCAAATTGGGATCGGACTCCTGGTGATGGAGAGGAACTGACAGTTTATTACAGTGGGATTGAAAGCATCCTCCATATAAAGAATGAAATGTAAAGTGAAATTTGTAGTTGTTTGTCAGACACGACGTAAAAAGGAAGATGTATGTTTTCCTATTATGACGAGACAGCAGCTTTCATTTTGATCCTGATGTTCTCGCCAAGCCAAGCACCACGTAATTACAATTCAGCACACAACACTGTTCACAAAACACAGAGAGTTTTTGGTGTTGTAAAATTGGGATTTATTTGTCTGATCTTTTCCTTTTATGGGGGAGATAACATAACACTTTGTTCAGTTCAAACTCGTACATGAAAGGCAACTCCTCCTTGTCATGATGAGTTGAAGTTGATTTGATGGAGCAGCGGTATATTCGAGAGACTAGCTGCAAATGATAGGCGAAAGATTATTGCCATTTAATCAATATTATACTCCAATTTTCTCAAGGACAGGAGCTAGGCCAGGAGAGCCAAGAATACGGCTTCAAATTACCGACTAGCAAACTCAATCATGGATCCTCAGGGACTTGAAATGGAAGACAAAGTCAAAGATACGTGCTGGCTTGAGTCAGTACACACAAACAAAGTCGATTTTGTGTACGAGAGAAAGTAGCTAAAACGGATAAATAGGAAACCAGCTGCCGTCTCAATTTCGCCTCCACTTTTTCTCCGTCACAAACTCCCACTTTTGTTGTGTGCCGAAGTGAGCCTCACACAGAATGGATGGGTATGTCAGTGGCAATTGTATTAAAACTTTTGTATCAAAGGAATGAAATCACGATGCAAGTGGACATTAATGATGATGATGATGACCCATGGGAAGTCCGAGAATAGAGGAAATTGCTTCCATTTGAGCTTCCATTCAATCTCCCAACTTTTCACTCTAAATCTCTAGGAAGCGGTCGAAAAATGTAGTAGTTTTTCTTTGGGAGAATAAAAGCAGCGAGTCAATTCTTTTCAACGAGAAAGTTGGAAAGTCCAATAATAACTTGTATGAGAATTTTTTTTGGTTGAATGGTTCACAGCAGAGTAATGGAGGCTCTCATGTCATGCCAGACCAGTGCAGTTGAACAAACTGAAGTAATGAACCGTTCAACACGCTCGAATTTGTAATTGCGTCGAGTGGAGAAAGCACATCCGTTTTTACCCACTATTATTAGTTAGTGACCGTGCAAAAAAAAGTGTGTTCCATTCGAATGTCGCTGAATGGTGCTGGTGCAGATCCAAGACTTATACCCAAAGGTGTAGTTGAGAGTGAATACAAAGATCCCAGATTAATTGCCAACCCCGTCACCAAAATGCACACACCACCGCACAATCCCAGGGACCGATAGGCAATGCCACACCACTCGCTAGAATCGGAGACTGCATTCACTTTGTAAGAAATAATAGATGCCGGGAGTCAGCCTCCCGGCTGGTGGCTTGGTTGAATGATTCCATGATTTATTCTGATGGAGTATAGAAGGAAGCGAGAGAAATATGAATGCGGAGCACTAACTGACGTTTGTGCGGTGGAAGATTGAATACCTTCATAATCCACCATAGGCTCCTGGTTTCCGTTGCCTGCTGATCCTTTATTTCCTGTAATTCCTATGTATCCATTGCAGGCTTTCCGTACACGTTCACTCACTCTCTAGCTCACAGAGCAGTTGGAAAAATACCTTTGCAAGACACGCGGAGCCCACCAGCATCGCCTTTTTCACGATCTTTAATCACTAATGCAGTATAAGGCCGAAGGCAAATTCAGTCACATTTAGTTATACCTAAAATATATATAAGTTAAAGCATCAATAGACAAGAGACTGTTCAATGTAAGTATATGTATCATTCAAACTCTGTATAAAACATAAGCATTGAAATTTTTGTCGCTTAAAAACTTTCACCACCACCACTTTTAACCAGAGCAGCAGCTGCCAACCCGAGTTTTTTCTGAATTGTTCTTACTTTCACAAAATCTTTAGGGACGTTAAAGTTGCATATGGTTCGCACTACTTTATGAGAATAGTTTATAGCTCAAGTTTGAATAAATCTTTAGTTTTTGAGTTAAATTCAGAGGGAATTTAGAAAAGACGTTAGAAAAAGAATTATGTAGTTGCCTCAAAGGCACTCGCAATTTCTTCTCTCTGATCCTTCCCACTGTATTTTAGCATGAGAGAGGCGAAGAAAGGAGAAATATTCATGGAATTCTTCCTGCACCACACTGCACTCTACTAACATGAATGTAGCACGAGGAGCGACCGGGTACTACTAACACCACTCTCCTTTTTGGAATCCCATAATATATGGTTGACAACTGGCGTATGCATTGCATGGAGGAGAAGGAAAAGCGAAGCGTAGAACATGAAAATAACCTACCAGAACGAATAGAGTTGAAGCTGCCTCCGTTTTCTGGAGCTCAAGGACATATCAAAGGGACTCAAAGTGCTGTTGACTGACTGACAGAAGGGACCCATGCAACATCCTCTTGGAGAATTGTTTAGTACAAGAGGAAGTACAAGATATACATATTTTCATGTGCTCCTTTCCTTCTCTGTCTAGCAGTTAATAGGGAAGATAGGCAGGAGGAGACTTGCTGGTTCCAAAATGCAATAAAAAAGTGGCAGAAATAATTGAAGGGAATGTTATAGAACTGTTATGGATGATGGTAGTGACGCGTTGCTGATACTTGCTTTTTTGTTGGCTTTGAGCGAAAGTTATATTTTTTTTCCTTCCTCCTCCAAGACTTCAAAAGCCTACTGATGGCATCCTTAAAAGAGCTTTATTTTTCGGGAAGAGATTCCTTCCCTCTATTTTCTGTGAATTACTTTTCGCTTTTGTCGTCTCACTATATATGGGTACTCTCTGTAATAGTGTGATTGTGATGCTCATGCTCTCAGCTTCCCTTTTCTCCACTTTCCTTAATTCTTCGGCGTTCTTATTCTTGAGAGAAAATATTATGAATGTATGGAAGCATGTGGGTTCCAAGACATTTGTGCTGCTGCTTCTTAAATCTGCTCTAGCTCTCGCTGGTTGAGTACTTTTTTCGAAAGGAAAGCCCTATAAGGCTCCCCCTTGTATGCGCTGAAAAGAAGTAGGTGAAAGCAAAATAGGGAAGTGTAGCAGTAGTCTAGCACTTGCTGCTGCTGCTACTTGCACTATATTGAATCAACTGAAAGGAGAGCAGTCAGGCCAAAAATTTGCTCACATATTCATTCCTACTCTCTTTTGCTCATGCCGTATCTTCGGGATGCATCAAAGCAGCAACAGAAGCACACCATCACCACCGCACCGGTCCTATATAAAACGTGCTACGGCAGAAAGAAATGGAAATAATGTTGGAATCAAATCTGACCTTCTTGTTTTATATATTTACTGCAGCAAGCTTTTTCTTTTCGGACATTCCATCCAGACCATACCAGACTCTAGCTCACTCGCTTATAGTTACCTACATTCCATTCCATCCAACTGCTCTGCTCTCAAAACGTACATACTTTGCGGCTTCTTGCGTAGCCCTATAGAAAATCTATCCGAAAAAGGACCTGCTCCAAGTCCAACATAGATACAAGGAAAAATGTAATGTTTGGAGCTGGGAAGCAAAAACTTGAATTCCATACTTATCTGCCTCAGTATAGGCTGCTTACATGGACAAATGAAAACGCATCATCGACCCAGAAATTGCTACTGCTACAAGACGAAACGAAAAGAGAAAACGCAGGGCTTGGAAAAAGTTGTTGGAGATGTGGGACTTGGGGACTACGACACAGTAGCGTTACGCTAGCACAAAAATACCACCAAGAGCATGTTCCTGGACGTGTGGTATTATGCACGATAGAGAATTTATTTTTGTAATGGAACGAAAGATTCTACCGTTTTCCTATTACTCCAGGCTGTTTTTACTTCACCAGCTCATGAAAATGCAGGTTCCTTTGTTGGCCGATAATGATGATCATAGTGGAGCTGGTAGGCATTATTATTACACAAGAAAATAGCAATTCGCCAATATAACAACGGAAGAAAGGTACACATTTTATGCACAACTTGAACGCCATATGCAGGCAGCAACTTCAAAGTGTAGCGCATTGATAGTATTAACACACTTCTGTGTATAGCATCGAAGTATAGCCTCCAACCGATGTCAAATGCGGTTTAGACTTTTCTCTTTGTCCTCCTCCTGCATCCGTTGCTATCAATCCGAATCTCCGAGTAGATAAGGGATATGTGCCTAGAATTTGTCCACTGAACCTACAGGAAAGCTTTGATGTGTGAGATCTCAAGTAAATGCATATGGTTCCCAGTTTTTCCTCGCATAAGTAAAACAGCGGAGATGTGGAAAAGGCAAAAAAAAACTAAAGGAATTTCGATTTTTCCCTGTAAGCTCACGTGTAAGCCATGAGATTCCATTTGTGCTCACATAACAGAGCAGCCAGCTTGGCTCTTATTATTGTGTTTCTTCTAGCGCTTTTCTTCTCTCCAAGTGCTTTATTTGGGGAAAAGAAAATAACAAAAGGGTAAACTGAGCAATTTTCTCTCTTTGTTTGAGCAAAATGGGTCTCCAAATAAATACGGGACTAAGGGTATTAGCAAACATTCCAGTTTTCCGTCTAGATTCCAAGTAAATGTTTATGTACTTTTATTTTCCACGCTCAGCCAGGAGATTTCCCTGGGTTATAATACCACTATATATGATTCTGCTAGGCATATAGACATATTTCTCCAGCAGTCAAATCTGTATAAGTAATAATAATACGGAGAAAAGGTAGCTTTTTTGCAAGCTTTCAGTCTGCCTTCTGATCTTTTTTATGTAGGTTCTTTTTTTGCCACGGAGAAAAAAAGCAGATGTAGTAGTACGTATATATGCAGTGCACAAAACAACACACATCCCAAAACTAGCGTATGCACTCATACATAATATATTATGTAGGTGTGTGTAGCCCACTGCTGCAAAATAAGTTGTATGGGAAAGTTGCGAAATCACGTATTGTACATGTGAGGCGGCATGGCGTTTGGAAAAATACTCTGTGTTTCTGGTGAATGTCAGTTTTTTTTTACGAGCCAGCCAACTTTTTTTCATGGATATGCTTTTTTATGCTCGAATGGAAAATCATTGATCCGTAAAATGATGATGATGATAATGATAAGAGAATTTTTGGTATCATCAAGATATAATATGGATGTAGAAAAAGAGTATGGAAAAAATCTTTACGAGCAACAATTTATTACATTAAAAACACAGAATTATTATTGCTCAGTCTCTCGATTATTCTGAATATCATTAGGAGAAAAATTGGAACTAAAAACGGTAAAGTAATTGGAATGGTGGTGGTAGAGTTTCTTGTGGAAGCGAGGAGAGCTCAAGTAGCTCACTTGACTGGAGTCACGTGTGTGTGGGAGAGCAAAAGACTGGTGTGGTGAAAGGAGATTGGAGTTTGACGCAGTGACTTTCTGGCAGAAGAGCAGAGAAGGGGTTCAAAAGTATGTAATTTGCTCACATACTCATTCACTCGGCATCATCGACGGTGTAGAGTGAGTGCCATTGGGAACAAGCTGGGAGTAATACGATCATATTCTATTGTACCGTTATTTCTTCGACCTCATTCTTTCCTGGATGCTTATTCGGAGTTTGGTACAGCCCCTGCAAAATGGTTTGGTTGGGTTTTGGTAACAAGAATATAAGTTTGTTGGCAATATCGTGTAGATAGAATTAGATCCTGATAATATGGTGTGCTTTGCATACAATATGAAACTGGATGGGATAGAGTAGCCCTGGCTGACTTGGTATGGTGTTGCCAATAATGCAAGTTTGAGAAAGTGAAAAGATAAAGATCATGATGGAAAAGCGAGAGAGAAAAAGTTATGATGATAATGAGTTCGATCAAGCAGCAAGGAAGGGGTATGATGTTGGCATTCAGCGTGAAACAGGAGCAGCGTGTGCCGCAAAGTGTTACATAGAAAATATCCAACTTTTTGTGGAGCGGTGCTCTACCGTAAGAAATGTATTTAGTGGAGCATATGATTTGATCATAATTTTATGTTCCAAGAGTACCACATTACATACTCTACTCCAAAACTTTAGTGGAAAGAAAAGGGTTTGGGAAAAACTTTCCAATATATTTTCATTTCAAGTTCAGAACTCAACTTTCTCCTGAATATTTTCTCAAGAGGAAGAAAATGATTGATACTGTTTTCATACGATGTGAAAGGCCGAACAAGCCTTCCTTCTTTTCAAACTTCAAACTCGACAGGTTCCACAAGCAGTCTTCCGGCATTTTGTTCTCATAATTTGTAGTTAATGCTGTTCGACAGACAGTTGTTCCGGGAGGTTCACTCCTTCGTTGAAATGAAACTTGAGACGTTTTTCCTGCATTAGGTAGAATATTCTGAATATCAAAGTACATATTCCTATCTGAAACACTGTCATATTTAAATAGATGACGCAGCATTCGAATAATAACGCTGTAGTGCAGCAATAAAAGGTGATAAAGTGTTAACGATACGGTCTTGTAACTTCAATGACTTGATTTCGCACTGAAACAAAAGGTATAAAAACTTATTGTTTGCACATCTGACGCCTGCTTCCCCTTCTTTTTCTTTAGGTGACTAATGATAAGTCGTCTTGCCAAGAGTATTGTGCTACTACTACTACTTCAACAACAGACATTTATGTGTCAGTGGGCGGACTACAGAAGTGAGGCTTGTATTAACTAATGCCGTAGCTGTACTAATAAATATAATGGGTTTTCACGAAACAAGAAATGATCTAAACAAATGATACGGTACGCCATGACATCATGAAAGCTCCTTGATTCATTGTCATTTCAGCCTTGAAACTAAACTCGCATAGATAGAGAGAGAGACTTGCTGGAACCATTTCAAACATTATGTATGCAAGCGTGCAATGAAAATACGAGGAAAAGCTTTATATTTTGAATAGGTGTGTGGTACTCAGCACAAAATAACAGGCAACAGCATGAAAAGCAAGAAAGAGTATTTCCGTGCTGGAAGTGAAATAGGATAAATTATGTTTCTTTACTTGGCTGGGAACAATTGAAAGCTATTACTGCTCAGTGTCTCCGAAGCCTTGGCCACACGGCACACACACATTATGGCTTCCTTTATCCGCTACATCTGACAGTAAATTTCGAGTATAAAATCATCTCCAAATAATTCTCAGCGAAGAAAGTAGATTATAACATGAGCATGCATATCACATCACAAGCTACCTTCCAAAACCTCGAGGCTTGAGTCATTTCAACTATATATGTGCTTTTATATATGCCAGAGCCAGATGTTAAGACGTAGCAATGCATAACTCAGGTAATCCAGTTGTGGTTGTGTGTATAGTCTTCATGGATAATGTCATTTCCCTTGCAGAAACGAGTTTTGCTTTCTCCGCATAACGCATAGGGGGATCAAGATGAGCGCGGTGTATGGTGTCTGTATACGAAACAGAAATTTCAAAACAGAATCACGTCGTTATTGTGTATGCAATCTCAAGAGATTCATTCCTGTGTTTATAGTAGACTATTAAGGCCATTCAAGATTGGAATGACTCCATCCCTTTTATATCCGTAGCCTCAGGTATTCTAGTCAGGAGGTATATTTTACCTTTCTTTCCTTTCAAGCCAGTACAAAGACATTGATTTAGTTTTGCCTCGCTCTTCTCCACTGCTGCGTGCTCAAAAAAGTCATTTCGCCATACTTTTGCACATGGTGAAACCAACTTGTATTTTTATATATAAGCCGTGTGCCAAACACGTGCTCCACGTTTGGCCAGGGAGAAAGCTAATGGCGATACGATGTTTTGGTTGAGCGCTGCTATGAAATACGGTTATTATATCAAATTGATAACGATCTGCGATTGAAGTTTGGAATAGTTTGGAGGCAGAAGTCGCAGCTACTCTGATATTTTTTATTGCAGCTAGTTTACAAAGAATGTTTCCGACATGCCACGATATGCTAAGGACTATTTATTTATTGACTCAATCTGAAAAATAAACCGTCGGATTTTCAATGCCAATGCAAAGTCATAATTGGGTGCAATTAAACCTTGAGCAAGTCTAATGTAATAATACGCCCAGGAGAAAGCAAGTTGCAATGCAAAAAGTTATCTGCTCATGCATAGAAGGTCATGGGTCACATTCCGTTCCATTCCGTTCGTAGTGAATATATATTTTGTAGCTGTCAACTAAAACGCGTACGGGTGTACTCCCTCCTTTTCCTAATCTATCATTTTCCCTATACATCTGCTGCACGCTCGATTTCACACACTCCCTGGCACAGAGATACTTTTGCTATTAGACTTTTAGTATGAAAATTGAAGAGAAATAATCCACAGGGGTGCACACATGTTTCGTATTCGTGGCTTCGTGCATCGTGAAAGAGATCGTCCCGTAGAGAAAACAGGATGTATGGGAGCGAGTAAGAAAATGAACGAGCTATATTTAAAATGCCTTCTTGTATAAAAAAAAGGGTTTGTAACACATAATATGATTTCTCATTTTTCCTTCGACAAGAAAGCGAGCATGGTATGGTAAACTGAGTTATGCTGTGTTAGATCAATATTTTTTCTTGTGCCCTACTTCAGTCAAGCCTAAAAGTAGATGGGAACAATGTAAAATGAAGAAAAAAAATGAGCCATACAAAAAATGAATTTGCTAGACACATCCAACGTGTAGTTTAGGATCACATTTCCGACAGTAATTGCATGTACAGCATGTTGTAATTATGTTGGCTGACTTGCCTGCAAAAGACGTCTCAAGTTTTTTGGAACCATCATCATGAGCGCGTTAAATTTAGTCGGATATCCTCCATCTGCCTCCACGTTTTTAATACCGCAACTACAAAACGGTTATCAGCCTTACTTTCTGCAAATCTTCAAGATAAAATGCTAGGATACTTTTCGTGCTTGAAAATAAAATTGTGACTTGAATTTTTAACTTATCTCTTCTATCCCAATATTGCTAGATTATGGCCAATGAGTTTGTATTATTGGAACAATGTCTATTGCTTATTGTGTTATGCTTCATTCATTATTATCGCAGTATTATTATATCGTATCGCACACCAATAAAATGGAAAGTAAGTCTAGAACGTAATCAGAATTCAAATAGGAACATGAGAAAGCTCTCATCATTGTTCGTACTACTTACATTTGGAGCGGGGTTATGCTTAGCTGACCCATGGTGCGTCCCAGGCTGGAATGCGACTTGCAACAACAGAGGAACTTGCAACCCAACCACGAATACATGCGAATGTACCAAGCTTCCTTTTCGCTGTAAAAATGAAACTAGGGATAGGAACGCTTTTGATTTTCACAATCGCTGCGCTACTCTAATGCATGGATGCTTTTACGAGCTCACCCCTGGGGGAGAAGTCAGCCAACACTTGTGTAACAATCGAGGATGCTGCAGAAGCTCATCAAAAGACGGAGAAAGTGGCTTGGGTTATAAATGCTCTTGTTTTCCGGGCTATACGGGGAAAGACTGTGAGAAGAAGGACCCTTGCTACCTTTCTGTTTCAGGAGAAAGCAAGATCTTGAAACGAAACTGCAGCAATCACGGTACATGTCAGCCATCTCCCAGTGATGATGGTTCAACAATTTGCCTTTGCAGCGTTGGATACTGGGGTTCAGAATGTGAATTCACTGATTTGTGCAAAGTTGATGAAAATCAGAAACCTCGCGAATTTGAGGAACCTTGTGGATTTGACGGGGAATGTCGAAATCAAAGCACAATAGTTGATAAGACACCAGTGGATACCTTTACCTGCAACTTCAATGAGTTGATGGCACGAGATTCACGTGAACCAGATGAACCTAAGGACGTGAAAAAACCAGGTGTTATTGATCCTGACCCACGTCATCCTTGCTGGGAAAAACATCATCCAGCAATGCCTGCAAGATGGCGAAATTGCAGCAATCACGGGTATTGTATTCGGACACCACCGACTTCTCCAAATAAGTATCCCTATACTTGTATTTGCAGAGTAGGTTACTTCTCTAACGACTGCAAGTACACTGACTTGTGCAAGATTGATGAAACTGGAAAACCAAGAGCATCCGGTAAACCTTGTAATGGTGGCGAATGTCACAATTCCAGCTGGGGTTCAGCCTACAAACAACCCTTCAACGCATTTACCTGTGGTTAGGAAATGGTATTTTTTAAATTTTGTTAATATTTTTTTGAGTGCATAATAAAAATGTCCTATTTTAGAGTGCGGTCACAATCAAATAGGAAAGTGCTGCGAATTCATAAATCCCTGCACAGTCACTCCCTGTTATCACAATGGAACATGTAGCTACACTCAAAGTGGAAATAATGATCCGGTTCAAAAATGCGTGTGTCCTTTTGGATATAGTGGGGACCGTTGTGAGAAGCGGGACCCATGTACAGTTTTGGATATCTTTGGTGCAATTAACCGGAGGCCCAGAGACTGCAACATGAGAGGTCTGTGTAGCGTTACCTCGGATGGAATGGACTTTGTTTGTGCTTGTAAAAATGGATTTTTTGGAAAAGAATGCGATTTTGCAAATCTTTGCATTGTTGACGAGAAGGATGTACCACGACCTCCAAACCAACCTTGTACGGGGTTTGGAGCCTGTAGCAATTACAGTAGCGGCTTCCCATGGTGGCCAAAGGATGATTATAACTGCACATACAAGGATCCGTGCAAAGTGAAACCGTGTCAAAATGGAGGGGAATGCTCCTTCACTCAACCCGACCCACATAAGCCACCCATTCAAAAATGCAAATGTCCCAGTGACACGCTTGGGGAATTCTGCCAGTTTCCACATCCATGTTTTACAATGCCTTGTTTGAATGGGGCAACATGTATACTAAACGAAACAGTTGCTCGTAAGGGAACATAAGTTGATACTTTAACACGACTTCAACTGATTAAGCATTTAAAGTTTTCCAAATCTCACACAAATTACACGCGTTGATTACTTCAGCTCCAATCAGAACTTGCACTTGCGTCGAAGCATACATTGGAGACAATTGTGGAGTAGTGAATCCATGCTATAAGGAAGCTCACAACTCATCCGACTTAATTCCAAGAGATTGCAACAAACGAGGAGAATGCATGATTACTGGAAGCCTACCCAACGTGACTTACACCTGCAACTGTACAGAAGGCTACTGGTACACAGATTGCGGCTACATAGATTTATGCAAAATTGACCAGAATGGCGCCATCCGAGCACCGAACCAGCCTTGCTACGGAAATGTATGCCGCAATCACAGTACCGGTTCTGTATTCGGTCCTAGTCCTACCATCAATTCATTTACTTGTGAGTGTTTTTGCAACAGGACAGGGAAGTACTGCCAATATCCAAATCCGTGCAAACCAAACCCATGTAAAAATGGTGGAAATTGCACATTTAATCAAACTGATCAAGACAAACCACCGACGAAGAATTGTACTTGTAAAGAAGGATACATTGGCGATGATTGTGGAGTAGTCAGTCCATGTTACAATCCACCTGAAACTGGCTCGAAACCACTGGTTCCAAGAGAATGCAACGGTCGAGGAGAATGTATGGTGGTCGAGGGTGGAACTGATTTTAAGTGTAATTGTACAAACAACGGATTTTGGGGAAAGGAATGTAATTTCACGAACCTCTGCAAAGTTGACGAGAGCGGAACTGTTCGACCTCCAGAACAACCCTGCAATGGAGGAATGTGTCGTAACAACAGTTTCGTTGAGGACGGAAAGGTGAATAACACAATTACATGCGAATGTCCAGAGAATAGGGTTGGACGTCGTTGCGAGTTCATCAATCCGTGTACCAGTTTACCATGCAAAAACGGGGGTACTTGCAAAATCAATCACACTGATATAGATAAGCCACCGACGAAGAATTGCACCTGTCATGAAGAGTACATTGGCGACGATTGTGGAGTAGTGAATCCATGCTATAAGGAAGCACACAACTCGTCCGACTTAATTCCAAGAGATTGCAACAAACGAGGAGAATGCGTGATTACTGGGAGCCTACCCAACATGACTTACACCTGCAACTGTACAAAAGGCTACTGGTATACTGATTGCGCGTACGTGGATTTATGCAAAATTGAAGAGAATGGCGCTATCCGACCACCGAACCAGCCTTGCTACGGAGATATGTGTCGCAATCACAGTTTCGGTTCTGTGTTCCGCCCTAACAATACGTTTACTTGTGAGTGCTTCTGCAACAGGACAGGGAAGTACTGCCAATTTCCAAATCCGTGTAGACCTAACCCATGTAAAAATGGTGGAAACTGCACATTTAATCAAACTGATCCAGACAAACCACCGACTAGAAACTGTACCTGTAGAGATGAATATATTGGTGATGATTGTGGATTAGTTAGTCCTTGTTACATTCCACCTGAAGCTGGCTCAAAACCAACGGTTCCTAGAGACTGCAACGGCCGAGGAGAATGCATGGTGGTCGAGAATGGAACTGATTTTAAGTGTAATTGTACAAATGGCTTCTGGGGAAAACAATGTAATTTCACGAATCTCTGCAAAATTGACGAGAGCGGAACTGTTCGACCTCCAGAACAACCTTGCAATGGAGGAATGTGTCGTAATAATAGTTTCGTTGAAGATGGAAAGGTGAACAACACATTTACGTGTGAGTGTCCAGAGAATAGGGTTGGACGTCGTTGCGAGTTCGTCAATCCGTGTAATAGTTTACCATGCAAAAATGGAGGTACTTGCAAAATCAATCATACTGATCCAGACAAACCACCGACGAAGAATTGTACTTGTAAAGAAGGATACATTGGCGATGACTGTGGAGTAGTTAGCCCATGTTACATTCCACCTGAAACTGGCTCAAAACCAATGGTTCCAAGAGACTGCAACGGTCGAGGAGAATGCATGGTGGTTAAGAATGGAACTGATTTTAAGTGTAATTGTACAAACAACGGATTTTGGGGAAAGGAATGTAATTTCATGAACCTCTGCAAAGTTGGCGAGAGCGGAACTGTTCGACCTCCAGAACAACCTTGCAATGGAGGAATATGTCATAATAATAGCTTCATTGAAGACGGAAAGGTGAACAACACATTTAAATGTGAATGTCCGGAGAATAGAGTTGGACGGCGCTGCGAGTTCATCAATCCGTGTACAAGTTTGCCGTGCAAAAACGGGGGTACTTGCAAAATCAATCATACTGATATAGATAAGCCACCAACGAAGAATTGTACTTGTAGAGATGGATACATTGGCGATGATTGTGGAGTAGTTAGTCCATGTTACATTCCACCTGAAACTGGCTCAAAACCAACGGTTCCTAGAGACTGCAACGGCCGAGGAGAATGCATGGTGGTCGAGAATGGAACTGATTTTAAGTGTAATTGTACAAATGGCTTCTGGGGAAAACAATGTAATTTCACAAACCTTTGCAAAGTTGACGAGAGCGGAACCGTTCGACCTCCAGAACAACCTTGCAATGGTGGAATGTGTCGTAATAATAGTTTCGTTGAAGACGGAAAGGTGAACAACACATTTACGTGTGAATGTCCAGAGAATAGGGTTGGACGTCGTTGCGAGTTCACCAATCCGTGTAATAGTTTACCATGCAAAAATGGAGGTACTTGCAAAATCAATCATACTGATATAGATAAGCCACCAACGAAGAATTGTACTTGCCGTGAAGAGTACGTTGGTGACACCTGCAATGTAATTAGTCCCTGCTTTCACCCTTCACCATCCGGGGAACTAATCAAGCACAAATGTAATGGGCGAGGAGAATGCAACGTCACTGAGCACCAAAACAATTATGTCTGTCGATGCAATTTTGGCTACTGGGGAAAGGAGTGCGAGTTCATTGACTTGTGCAAGATTGACGAGGATGGAAACATGCGTGCCCCAGACAAACCCTGCAACGGGGGAATCTGCAAAAATCAAAGCTGTTGGGTAGAAATCGATAACATGAACGTTATACACAGTAATTTCACTTGTCAGTGCCCTCCGAATAAACTGGGGAAGTATTGTGAGTTCATAAACCCTTGTGTTGCATCGCCCTGCTTGAATGGGGGAACCTGCACCATTCACCAAATGACTCCTGCTTCAGTTCCAACCCGAACTTGCTCTTGTCCAGATGGCTACTTTGGGGATCGCTGCGAACAGATCAATCCATGCTACTTTAACGCAACCTACTGCAAAAACTCGGCCATGTGTGTTCGGGAAGATAATTACACGTTTTCTTGCAACTGCACCAAACCATATTTTCAAGGAGTCCAGTGTCAAACCATTAACCTCTGCAAAGCATCCCCAGAATGCGAAATCTTCAATGGATTGGAATACTGTAACCCCTGCAAAAACGGTGGAAAATGCGAGGCCAACTTCACTGATCCCAGTAATGTCATGTATACTTGCAACTGCACGGAATCTAGCCATGGAGGTGACTTTTGCGAATATATGAAGGGAAAGCTTCTGATCATCCCCGAGGATTATGAAGGTACATCCGAACATGTGGATAGATTTACGGCTACCTCAGGATATCCACATAACTACTATTTGATAGCGTTGATACTTGGGGACAGTCCAGAAGTGGATTTTCAGACAGGCGATGGGTTCAGCTTTAAGCTTCAAAGGAGAGCATTCAAACCAGTTGATAGAAATATTGCAGCACTATCCGGCATTATTTCACCAGGTTGATTATTGATTACAAACAAATGTGCATTTAAATAATTGGCATTTCATTGAGAATGAAAGAAAATTTAATTTTTTAGGTGCACAATACTTTGCATTTCGTCATACATACGGGTCGTGCCCGGGTTTCTGTAAGATGTCAGGATTACTGCGGAACTTTGGAACTATTTCGTCAGTGGTAGAAACACTGATAGATGTAGCTCTCCCACCTGGACTTTTATGTGTTCCAAATACAGGCTTAAGAAACGTGTATGTTTTAATTGAAATTCTACACTAATAGTGTCTTGTGTAATATTTGTAACGAATGAAGAGACATTTTAATACAGAGGTCACACTGTGAGTGAAGCGACAGAATACAAGAGGACGAGTAGGTTTGTAGTGGAAGCCAACTTGAAATTCGAGTGCTTTGAGGATAATTGGTTAGATCCCACACTTGATCCCGGGGTTCAGTTGAGCTTCAAGTGGATTTTGTACCGGCTCTCCTCCTTCTTTCCTACTCCGTCTGCTTGTTAGAAATTAAAATAATAATTTTTTAAATGATAAAAATATTCATTTTCCAAACGAAATTCTTGAAAATTTTTATTCAAAGTTAACGACGTGCATGTTGAAATGCTGACACCAACGGACGAGAAATATTTAGTGTTTGATCCACATATCCTTCTCGAAGGCTTTTATTGGATTGAGTGTCGAGCAATTGTACGAATCGGTCAACAGGAGTACGGAAATTCACAATTGGTACGCTTTTGAAATACTAAAGAAAATTTTACTTTTATCCTGCTTTCTTTTTCCATACTATAAAATAAAATAACTGTTTTTCATTCAGTCATTCTTTAAAATCGTTATCAATCCTCCACGTATCATCTTAAAAGAAGGCACGACCCGTTATGTAGACGGGGGAAAAGATATTATAATAGATGCAAGTGAGTCAGTGGATGACAGCTTTCCAGAGCACAATCCATATTTGAAATATAGCTGGGCATGTGAAACTCCATGTGATCAAGGACCTTGGGAAGGTGAAATCATTTTCCTGCTTTTATTATAGGATTTTCTGAGTTAATTTATAGTGCAAAAAGTTTTGTTGTTTGAGTTGATTAATTTCATACTGAAAAGTTCTGATTTCCCTTAAGGCCCTGTACTCCAAATCCCAGAAAAAACTTTCCAAGCAGGAGAAATGATTAAAATACGTCTCAAAGTAAGCAGCAATCACGCTCGTACCTTCGCCACGGAAATAATCACCTTGCACATAGGCAGTGGGACGAGGATGTCCGTGCTTTGTGTTCGTAATTGTGATTATTTCAATCCCGGAGATGAAGTATTGTTTGAGTGTGTCTACGAAATAAATGGAATCAGACAGCCAGCGACTGATATTGCCTTAGCTTGGCTACCTACTGGCGAACTAACTCCCGAATTCAATGTTGATGATGAACCATACTTGACAAGTGTTTTGCTACCATTAGTAAATGACCCGGCTCCCAGAGCTATCATTTGTTCTGGGGCAAAAGGTTCATACTTTCTATCATCTTATTACTTATTCCATAGGTATGCGGCGTATTTTCGTCAAACTCAATAACATATTATACATCTTCACTTAATTAGGTGCAGTATCAGCTCAAATGGAGTTTCGAATAAACATGACACCCACACTCCAACCAGGAGGTTCCTGTTTTATTACCCCATTCGCAAGCCCCAGTAAACGCGGTGTTTACCTGGTCACGCGATTCAAGATTGAGTGCACTACCCAATTTATTGATCCCCATGTGCCACTCCGCTACAGTTTTTATGCACAATCTGAAGATAAATCTTTGTCTCATTTGCTCGGAGACAGGTTTTTACTCAACTATGATACATATCCAAAAACGGAAGAAGTATTTTTACCCCTTGGCAGCTGGAACCGGAATATGTTTGTTTCTTGGAGGATTAAAATTATACTTAAGGTTACGGATGACCTGGGTCTTTCAACAGAGCTTTCTGGCTACACTTTTGTGGAACCTCCTGATACGGCTGTGTTTACTTATCCAACTTTGTTTGAAAACTTGATATTCGGAGATAAATCTGTGATGAAGAGAAGATTCCTCACTGGAGATAATCAAGGTGTGCTACAGCTACAAATGATTTCTGCATATGGAGTCAACAGACCGACAATAATAAACACTCTCACAACTGAGGAACAGCATAAATTCTTGAGCGCAATGGAGCATACATTGCTCAACGTACCAAGCCACAGTTTAAAATTAATGGAACAAAAGATAACCGCAGCTCATTTCATTGACCACATAGAAAACAGGGCAGCAGCAGAGGTGCTCACGGAAGTGAGTCAGATAATGTTTGAGTCTGCGTCCCAGGTTTTGGAATATACCAAACAGAGAGAGGAAGTCAGGTCACCAAAACAAATTGATGAGTTGGCAAGAGCTTCTGCGGATTCATCTAGCAGGCTACTCAAAGCATCTTACAAGTTAGGCAGCGCTTCATCCACCACTCAATCAAACTTTCAAATGGTGAATAGGAGAGATGTTTTTGACCACCACACTGATGATGAGACAGGAAGAGATTACTTTTTTGAGGTGCACGATATTGAGGATGACTTTGAGGAGGAAGGATTTGATGAAATTTCTGAAAATGTTGTCAATATAGATGTCATGAAAGTAATGCAATTTATTGCTAAAAACTATTTTACATGGAAGAGTTTTTGCTCAAAAAAGCGTTCATTTTCGTTTTAGTATGCTAAGGTATCTCATCATACTTTACTTGCCTTTGAGCGTGCCATGGACGCTGCTTTGGAGCACCGAGGATATCAATCAGAATTCGATATGAGTACAGATGAGGTAGGTTTACATGCAAAAATACTTCCAGATTTGGTCTCAGATCAGATATTAGATGCAAAATCACTGGGAGCAAAAACCGAGGTAGTGATTCCTGCAGAGCTGCATGGCATACTTAAAGACAGGGTCGAAAATGATCTAGAGTTGCAGGTAAATAATAAAACTTAATTCCTATGCTGTGTGTCTTGTTACGGTGTTCCATTTTCATTTTATTTCTCATGTTAGATAACTGAAGTAGTTGAAAATCCATTCTACGACGATTCCTCTGCATATCCTCACACTCCAGTGATAAACCTCGTGCTAAAAGATTCTGAATCTCATGTTCCAGTTCTTTTAGAAAATTTGCCATATCCACTCAATATAACGTTACCGATGAAGCTCCCACCACCAAACGCATTAGACGGAGCTCGGACCGAGCACGAAGTTTTAATTCTACCTGTTGAAAGTATAAATGAGGAGACGGAACTGACCATTTTTAAATTGGACTTGCCATATGATACCAAAGTTGATATTGAAATCGACAAGACTTCATCATCGTCGATGATATTTAAGGTGAAAATAATACCTACAAAGAAGAATTAAATTTTATTCTTATTTGCTGATTTTCTACACAGATAATTGTGATGAGGGATTACAAACCAACATTAACAGCTATGTGCAGTTATCCTTTACTAGAGGTTGTTCCAACCCCGTCAGGTTCTTATCTAGCTTCGTTTAGCACAGAAAGCTTAAAGTATGTTCAGCATTACTTATCCTCATTCTGATTTTTGGATTTTCTGTGCCATTCTTTGCAACATAATTAACAATATGATTGCTATATATTTCACTAGATTAAATGAGACTCCAAAGGAACCTTATCTTGATTACTATGTTGGAATTCTAGTGATGGATCCAAATAACATAGGCGTCAAAGAAAGGTTCCGCATCTTATTCACTCGCAACGCTTGTCTGCACCGCGACGAAGACAGAAAATTCTGGTCTGAGGAAGGTTGCATTGTGGACCCCAACGCTGAACCAAATCCAAGTCTGCCCCTGCCTCAGATTCACTGTCGTTGTCGGCACTCTAGCATTTTGGCTGGTGTTCAGTTTATTGCACCGCACTACATTGAAACCACAAATTATATTGATTTTACGCTGGGAGAAATTGGACGAAGTCCAGTGGTGCTTGCAACAGTCTGCACTACGCTTGTACTTTACTTGATTGGACTGATTCTTTGTAGAGTGTTTGATAATCGAGACAAGGAGAAAAATTATGGACTTGTCATAATGACAGACTTGAGAGAAAGCAGGGGTTCAAAATTCTACCTGATTACGGTTGTCACCGGATGTAACTTATGGGCTGGGACCACGTCTGCCGTTTGCATGATTCTTTGTGGAAATTTAGGTCGAAGCAAGACCTACACATTGAAAGATGAAACGCTAAACGTTTTAAAGAGTGGAGGAGTTGACACGTTTCTTGTGTCTTCTGATAAGGATCTAGGAAACCTGGAGAAAATTAGAATATGGACTGATAGCTCTGGCTCAAACCCTTCATGGTAATTTTTGCTTTGTGGCTATTTTTAGCAGCTGAAAAGCAGTCAACGCATTTTTGCTTTTGACTTTTAGGTTCTGTCGCAGAATCTTAGTTAGACCAGTAGGTGAAGGGGAAACTGTAAAATGGTATTTTTACATTCACCAGTGGTTTTCCATCACAGCAAACTCTGCGACGATAATTAAGGAGGTTCCTGTCACAACGGAACCAGAGCGCAAAACTTTTTCTAAGAGATTTCGGGAGAATTTTCTGGAGCAGATTGACAATGTTAATCTGTGGCTAAGCATTTTTCGACACTCTCCAGCATTGACATTTACACGGTGTCAGAGGTTAAGCTGTGCATTTGCAGTGTTGACAT
Organism: Orchesella bifasciata; assembly: GCA_034697805.1. Classification (NCBI taxonomy): domain Eukaryota; kingdom Metazoa; phylum Arthropoda; class Collembola; order Entomobryomorpha; family Orchesellidae; genus Orchesella; species Orchesella bifasciata. Next base: position 20,902 of record JAQGAP010000630.1, read on the forward strand.
GCTACCTGTTGATTAACATAATATTTTACGGATTGCTCACCGAATATGAAAGTAAATGACACAACAACTAGTAAAACTAGATTTTATATGCAAAAAAATAAGATAATTTACATGTGAATAATTATAGGTGGATTTTATGATGATTTTATCTTTGACTTTAACATCATTGTCAAAAGCTTACAGGTTGCGCTTCTAGCACTTCCCTTTGGAATTTTTATAATTGCCATTTTCAGGTAAAATTAGCTCAACCGGCAATACTTTAAAATAATATGGTCTTTTGCCTACAGCTCATTTTAAAAAACTATCATGTCATAGGTATATTCTTCCTCACTACGTTCCAACATTGATAATCTGGAAGAATGCAATTCCTGCAAAACTCTCAATGGAGAATAACAACATTTTCATTCCCCAAATATATGAAGAGAAAAAATACTATCCACAAGCGAACCAAAACGATCAAGAAAAACAACAGAATGCCATAATTGAGTTTGATTCAGAGGAAGAGGACTCCTTTGTTCCTGGAGCAAATTTTGCTCATGCTGGACATCACAAAGATGGTGATAACGTGTCTTCATCTTCCAAGTCAAATTTTTCCATTCCCTCCACCGACATTCCAAACCTGGAGGGATGGCTTGAGGATCGAACAAAGCAGTATCATGCTTACACTGCCAAACTGGTGGGAGCAAGTACTGACGATGAAGATGAGCCAGATCAAGCATATCCTGACAAATTCATCAGCAGTTTAGACCCAATAAATGAGGAGAACAGACTGGCAGACAATTTAAATCGACTTGGTCGGCTAGCCATTGTCAGCTCCGTGAGAGATTTTGACCCAGACACCTTCATTTTCCAGGGAGAGAATGACGTTCCACGGATTGAGGCTTTGATTGATGAGCAAATCAAGTGGAGAAGAAGCTGGAAGAAGGAGAGAAACGAGGATGATGATCCAGAGCCACTGTTTTTAGAAGGGAACAAGTCCAGAGAGACAATTATTGATGAAAAAACGAAATCTGAATTTAAAAAAGCAAAAACGACACCCTGGAAAGAGGTAGTGACGACAGAGTACCTTCAGGAAATTACTAATATGATGGACAACGAAGTGGAAGCAAAACATAAAATGCAAGATCAGGACAATTGGAAGGAGCGTACGGCGCTAGAAGTATGTCTTCTACCTCCCATTGCCCCACCGTGCTGGAGTTTGCCATATTGGTGGTTGATTGTTGCGTGGATTGTGTGCTTAGTTTCCATTTTTCTTGCGTGTTTCTTTACATTATATTACGGACTTCATTACGCGTATTTGCGAAGCGTTTACTGGCTAGCGTCGTACATTGGTTCGTTTTTGGTGAGCGTAATTTTGATCCAGCCCTTAATTGCGGTTATTGCCGCAGTGATAGCCACTTTAATTGGAATGGTTCGTCATAATGAGTACACACAATAAATAATTTCATTTTTCCCCACATTCTACAATCAACTAATGTATATTTTCTACTTTTACGCTTTAGGACCAGCCAGTTGTAGAACGTGTCCAAGTGATCGTCGCCGACAGCAGAAATACAGAAAAATCTGTCTTTAACAGTGTCGAGGGCACCCATGAGGATGAATAGAATCACTGACCAGGATATCTCGTGTTACCCCTAACAAAGCAACTATGCTCATAATAATTGTATTGAATTGATTAAGAAGTATATTTAGAAATTGTGGCTGGCAAAATAATTTATTGTAATAATTTACATGTTCGACAAGCTTGGTCAGAAGAAAGCTACATGCTTATCTTAGCTACATGAAATAAACATTAATTACAGCTACACAATGCAATCTGAAACTACAGATTATTTAAAATATAGTCATACTAATTCCACCTTTTTAGAAAAAAGGCAACCGCATAACTACATAGGGTTCCAGTCCAACCGTCCACATCAACCTCAAACTGGACCTGAGTTATTTGTAAAATGATAATATGTACTATACTTGCGTTACGCAAGTTGCGTATCAAGCATATCTTTGTATACACAGTATTTATTAATTCGTAATAAAAATTTGGTTGGCAGAGATCAACGGCACTAGAAAAGCGAAAAAATGAATTGCGAGATAAATTACTACCGTTAGTTCTCTGTGTGCTTCTCCTCTTTCCTTTGATTGCGTTGTCTTATTCTGGGCACAGCATTTATGTAAGACAGCTCACTATTTCAAAGGTTATAAATGAGTAGTTGGTTTTATGCTCTATATGTATTTTCAATTTGTCAGGATTATGATATAACGGAAAATATTCATAATATCCTGCAACTCAATAGTTTGGGAGAGGGACGGAAGAAATTCCGGAATGAGGAAGCGTGAGACTCGTATGAAAAAGTATGAATGCTATCAAAACATGATCTCAAAGTTTCTTTTGTTCTATGAAAACGGGCAACACAGGGTTTATAGATATATGGAAAACGTACTAATTCCTAACCTGCACCCAGAGAAGTGGTATAACGGGAAACTGATTCCCCAACCCACTCCAACAAAAGTCGATGATCCGGCAATAATTTCTGACCTCCAAACATTCATGATTGGAGTTGGTAGGGTGCGACAACAAAGAGTCAAGTCATGTAAATGAACATTTTCCAATTTTACAAACATTTATAAAAACTCACAATTTTAGATTTAAACTAGTTGTTTTGTCAATTGTTATTAGCTGCATGTTTAGTTCAAGACCACGTTGCAATAGGTCAGGATTTCCGATGCCATGCAGAGTACAAGAAATCAACTCAAGATCAAGAAACCTATGATCCCACATGGGACCCAGTGACTGGGAGTCGTCTCCCAAACTCCTTAACAAATGACGGTTGGGAATTTCACGGAAAAGATTCCAGAAAAACGTTGTCACTTGGATATACCGGTCATCTAGGACACTATGATGGTGGAGGCTATATTTTGGAGCTGGGAAGAACTCATCGTGAATCTGAAAGTATTATCAAGTACATGAGAAACCACCACTGGTTGGATCATCGCACAAGAGCTGTATTTATTGAGTTGACGCTAATGAACCCAAACATAAACAAGTTTGTTGATATTGTGCTGCTAATTGAACAAAGTCCTACGTGGGCATTTACTCTGAGATCTTGGGTGATAAAGAAAAACCTTTCCTATACAATTGTCAATCACAATTTTATTAATTGTGATTAAGTGAATGCATGCGATAGTAATATTTTTTTTTGCTTCAGATTTCCCCAATAACTCTGATTCCCATTGAAGACTTGGATGATTTCAATGAACTTCTCAGAGCTTCTCTCAATATGCTTATCATTGTCGCGATACTTATCCCCCTATTCTGTTTATTTTTGGCTGATGCATTTTCAATCCCAAACTATCGTTTTCTAACTTCGTCTCGATTTTGGTTGGATATGACCTTAATTACACTAGCACTCATCAGCATAGGAATAGCCATCGCACGAGTCACAACAACAACGGAATTCTTGCATGTGATAGAACGGCAGAGGATTGACGAGTACGTGAGCATTCAGCGAGCCGCTTGGTGGTATGAAGTAGAAGGATTAGTGTTCAGCATCACGCAAACAGTTGTGTTCATTAAAATCTGGACGCTGATAATGTTCACGGATCGCCGATTTCTCTCTTTTGCACTGACACTCAAGCTCACTGCAGGATTCTTGTTTGGATTTTTTATCCTTTTATCAATTTTCCTCTTTGCGTTTGCTTTCGCTGGTCATTTCCTGTTTGGAGAAGACCTATGGGAATTTTCTACGCTGAGTGAAAGCCTGATCACCTTGGTCGACCAAATCCTAGGAGTTTCTTTATTTGATGAGTTTGCTCAAGCCAATCCCGTCATGGGACCGGTATACGCTTTCCTGTTTGGATTTATGGTCGTCTTCATCGGTTTAAATTTCATTGTCGCCCTCCTGGACTTTGGTGTTCATGAGGCGACGGAAATTGTACTTCAGCGCAAGGTTTGGCTGACATACTCCAGCTATTTCTTGCAAACCATGAGGAAGTCATTCCCTATCTTTCAAAAAATATTTCGCAAGGGACATGCGAATTTTGTAGAGGTACCTTTGCAAGTACCACCTGAAAGAATGCAAGGAATGAAAGATGCCACAGCCGCATATCTCAAGGAGTTTCTTGCCCCTACCAGGGACAAAATGAAAGCGATGGAGATTCATTGTAACAAGCTTTTGGCTGGAACTGGCTACCGTGTGGTTAGCAAACAACAAAAGGCTCAAGGGAAGGAGGTGACGAAGCAACGGCATATTGAACAAATGCGTATAGCAACAGCGGCACTCATTAGGGGCAAACTAGGTCATGACATGAAACCAGAGGAGATGAAGTCGTATGCTGATTTCAACAAGGAAATTGTCAAGCTGAGAGTTCAGAAGATGGAGAAGAAAATGGCAGAGTTGACCGTAAAAGTAGATAAATTGATCGATAGTTTTACGTAGAATGCAGAAAAGTAGTTGTTATGTTATCAGATACTGGAGACGGTGTCACAAAAAATTAATCTGCTAGGATACGACATTTGCTTAAGAATAAAAATGCCTAAATTGAAAAACGTGTGTACTTTTGAAATTCATTCATTTTCATATAATACCGAGTTTTTATCTGTTGCATTGATGCGTCTTTCGAAGTAAAAATTGGTATTTATTTTGATATCTGAAAACGTGCACTTAGTGAAATTCGAAAACTGTTATGAGAAAGCTATCACGACTATTTGTCCTACTTTTAAATGGCTTCACATTGGGATTAGCCGACCCATGGTGCGTCCCAGGATGGAAAGCCAGTTGCAACAACAGAGGGACCTGCAACCCCACCACTAATACGTGCCAATGTGACAAGCTTCCTTTACGCTGTGGTTCTCAAACCAACTCCACTCACGTCTTTGACCCGACTGACCACTGTGCCACAGTGACACACGGTTGTTTCTACGAACTCAGCCCCGGAGGAGAGGTCAGCCAACATTTGTGTAACAATCGAGGATGCTGCCACAGCCAGGGGCAACCGGAGACGGGTCAAAATCATGCTGATTATAACTGTCATTGTGAGTCAGGATATAGGGGTAAAGATTGTGAGAAGAAGGACCCTTGCTACCTTTCTGTTCCAGGAGTAAAACAGCTTATCAAACGAAGCTGCAGCAATCAAGGCACTTGCCAGACCGATCCCAGTAATAATACCCGAGCTTTTTGTGAGTGCGCTTTCGGATTCTGGGGCGTGGAATGTGAAAATGAAGACGAGCCAATCCTTCAGGCAAGAAGTTTACCACAATCTCAGGCTCCATTGCCGTCGGATCATCCCTGCGTGGACAACTACCATCCGGATAAACCTCCAAGGTTCAGAAACTGCAGCGGTCACGGAACATGCATTAAAACACCTTCAGATTCCAAAAATAAGCTGCCCTACACCTGCGTTTGCCAATATGGTTATTGGGGCACTGAATGCCAGTACAGAGACTTATGCAAGATTACTCAGGGTTCAGGAGAAACTCGAGCGAAGGACAAACCTTGTAATGGAGGAAATTGTCGCAATATCAGTTGGGGTTCTACCTTCAAACAGACTCATAATGCTTTCGCATGCGACTGCCCCATGGGTTTCGTTGGGAAATGTTGCCAATTCATGGACCCCTGCACATTTACTCCATGCCTGAATGGAGCCCATTGTAGCTTCACAAACGAAACGGATGATAAACCCCCAATTCAACAATGTAAGGTAAGTACGGGTTTATTGCACACAAATCTCTATTTCCGGCTACGAATAGTGTATACTAGATTTTGGCCAATGAATTTGGATTAATGGAACCAAGTCTATAGCTCATGCTTCATTCATTATCATAGTTTAGTACATCGTATCGCACACCAATAATAAAAATGGAAAACAAATCTAGAACGTACTCAGAATTCTATTAATTTAATTACAGTGTAAGTACGGGTTTCATGGGGATCGCTGTGACAAGAGGAATCCATGTAGTGTACAGGAGATATTTGGTCAAATATACCGGATAAAAAGAAATTGCAACAAGCGAGGAGATTGCACCGAAATTAATAATCGGACGGACTTTGTTTGTCGATGTAAAAAAGGATACTGGGGAAAGGAATGTGAGTTTGTTAATCTCTGCATTATTGACGGAAATGGTAAGCCTCGACCTCCTGACCAACCTTGTGTGGGAGCGACCTGTAAGAATGTGAGCAGCGGCTTCCCATGGTGGCCACGGGATAATTATAGTAATTAAAGTGTTTTAACTTTAATTTTAAGTTGAATACTAAAAATGAAAAAAAATATTTAACGGTTAAACCTTTCATTCTATCCCCCAATTAAAGCCTGCATTTATCCGGATCCATGCGAAGTGAAACCGTGCCAAAATGGAGGAAACTGCATTAAAAGTCCAGTTAAACCAGGCCAACCACCGACTAGAACATGTAGCTGCAAGGTAGGATACATTGGAGAAGATTGTGGAGTGGTAAACCCATGCCACGTTGCAAATCCTAATGCACCAAATGAATTGATTCCAAGAGATTGCAACAACAGAGGACAATGTAGCCTTACTTCGAGCGGTACAGATTTTGTTTGCAATTGCACATACGGCAACTGGGGAAACGAATGTAATTTCACAGACCTGTGCAAAGCGGACATGAATGGAAGTGTTCGGCCAACAAACCAACCCTGCAACGGAGGAACTTGTCGAAACGAAAGCATTGTAGTCAATGGGAAGGTGAACAACACATTTAAATGTGAGTGCCCAAATGCAACGCTGGGAAACCTCTGCCAATTTCCAAACCCATGTTCCGGCATTCCATGTCAAAATGGAGGAACATGTACGGCCAATCAAACCTCGCCTGATCAACCACCAACAAAGAACTGTACTTGCCAAGTTGGATACATTGGAGATGATTGCGAACTGATAAATCCTTGCTACGTTAAAAGTTCTAATGCATCAAATGAATTGGTTCCAAGAGATTGCAACAAGCGAGGAAACTGCATGATTACTGGAAGCCTACCCAACGTGACTTACACCTGCAACTGTACTGAAGGCTACTGGTATACTGATTGCGCGTACGTGGATTTATGTAAAATTGACAGCAATGGCGCTATCCGACCACCGGACCAGCCTTGCAATGGAGATGTATGTCGCAATCACAGCTTCGGATCTATATTCGGCCCTAGCAATAATTCATTTACTTGCGAGTGCTTCTGCAATAAGACGGGAAAATACTGCCAATTTCCTAATCCTTGCGAACCTAACCCATGTAAATATGGCGGAAATTGCACATTTAATCAAACTAATCCAGACAAACCACCGACTAGAAACTGTACTTGTAAAGAAGGATACATTGGCGATGACTGCGGAGTAGTTAGTCCTTGTTACATTCCACCTGAAGCTGGCTCGAAACCACTGGTTCCAAGAGACTGCAACGGCCGAGGAGAATGTATGGTGGTTGAGAACGGAACTGATTTTAAATGTAATTGCACTGATGGCTACTGGAACAAAGAATGTAATATCACGGATCTGTGCAAAGTGGACATGAATGGAACTGTTCGGCCACCAAACCAACCTTGCAACGGAGGAACCTGTCGTAACGAGAGCATTGTAGAAAACGACAAGGTGAACAACACCTTCAAATGCGAGTGCCCAAATGCAACGCTGGGAGACCTCTGCCAATTTCCAAACCCTTGTTCGGACATGCCTTGTCAAAATGGAGCAACTTGTACAATAAACCAGACATTGGCAAATCAAATTCCGACGAGAAACTGCACCTGCATAGATGGATATATAGGAGAAAGCTGTGGGGTAGTAAACCCATGCTACATTCCACCAGTGAACGGTTCAGATTCGATGATTCCAAGAGATTGCAGCGGCCGAGGAGAATGCATGATTGTTGAGAATGGAACAAATTTCGTTTGTAACTGCACAGATGGCTACTGGGGCCCAGAGTGTGAGTTCATTGACCTTTGCAAAGTGGACCTGAATGGAACGGTTGGGCCACCAAACCAACCTTGCAACGGAGGAACCTGTCGTAATAACAGTTTCGTTGAAGACGGAAAGGTGAACAACACCTTCAAATGCGAGTGCCCAAATGCAACGCTGGGAGACCTCTGCCAATTTCCAAACCCCTGTTTGGACATGCCTTGTCAAAATGGGGCAACTTGTACAATAAACCAGACTTCGGGAAATCAAATTCCGACGAGAAACTGCACCTGCATAGATGGATATATAGGAGAAAGCTGTGGGGTAGTAAACCCATGCTACATTCCACCTGCTAACGGTTCAGATTCGATGATTCCAAGAGATTGCAGCGGCCGCGGAAATTGCATGATAGTTGAGAATGGAACAAATTTCGTTTGTAACTGCACAGATGGCTACTGGGGCCCTGAGTGTGAATTCATTGATCTCTGCAAGATTGACAAGAACGGAACCGTTCAACCTCCTGATCAGCCATGTAACGGTGGAGCTTGTAGGAACCAGAGCATTGTGGTCAACGGGAAGGTGAATGACACTTTTAAATGCGACTGTCCGAATGAAACACTTGGAGAACTCTGCGAATTCACCAATCCCTGTCTGATGATGCCTTGTCTGAATGGGGGTACATGTATTATCAACGAAACGGAAACTCGTAAGTGAATAAGCAATGATAATTAACCGCTTTTCATTAGGTTAATAGGATGTCATTCATTGAATTTCAATGGTCAGGGACTTAGTATAAACTAGATTATGTAGGGCGATCTTTACGTTTCGGCTCAGCACAATGAAAATTCCAGTAATTTAAGGTTTATATACTACCGTAATACTGTATTTATTTCATAAGCTGTCCAAGAAAAAAGTTTTTTTTAGATATTTCTCCAGCTTTCGCCATTTTCTCTCAGTATCCAAATATTATGGTTTTTACTCGCGTGTAACTAGATTTTAAAATACCTTTCCGTTAGCATCAATACTTAAGTAGTATTTTCCTTATCATCTATTCCAGCTCCAACGAGAACCTGCCGATGTGAGGATGGATACATTTGGGAGGATTGCGAACTGGTAAATCCATGCTACGTTACAAGTTCAAATGCATCAAATGAATTGATTCAAAGAGATTGCAACGGCCGTGGAGAATGCATAGTGGTTGGGAATGGAACTGATTT